>PITA01033348.1:0-12958 GCA_004023965.1 Spilogale gracilis | reverse complement strand
CCAGGCGTCCCATGACCAGAAAGATAGTTATAAAGTTATGTGAACAGGGTTCAGCTTCATGGCTTTCGACGACTCTGGGGGTAGAAAGGGGCCACATATTAACTCGGAAAATGGAGAAAAGGATTTGCCAAGAGATGTAGGTGGAGAGACATGTGTAGAAACAACAACTTGGGGTTTAAAGGAGAAGTCCAAGATGCCTCTGATGTTTTCATTTTGGGGTCCTGGTAGAATGGGGAATTGCACCAGGGGGGTTTGGTGGTGAAAGGGTGGAGGAAGTTATGGGGGTGGGTAGGTGAATAGACAGGGGAAGTGTATAGGAGGAGGTAGAGGGGAGAGAAAGGAGAAAGAGAGATGGGGGAGTAATAGGGAAGTATGAGGGGAGGCAGAGGAGGAGAGAGATGGGATAGATAGGGGAAGGGGGGATAGAGGAGGAGAGAAAGAGAGGAGATTTTGTTGACGATGTTTGGTTTTTAATGGATGTAGATAGAGGTTGGAAAGAGGACAGAGTAATAGGGTCTGAGGTCAAAGGAACGAGGCTGATACAAAAGCAAAGGTTAAGCAAACTGTATTTCACGCCAAGCATCAGAATTTTACTGGCTGGCCAGGATCACGTTTCTGGGCAGAAGGAGCCTGCCTAATTTCTCAGGCTGCTTTTATAGGGCACCCTTCCAAATTACAAGTTGACCAGGGTCACTCAACTATCAGTTAATTTACATTCCCATTGCTTGCCTGAGTTAATTTGCACCTCCTTGGCCCCTAAAACCCGGAGATTAAGGGCATCTGGGTGTTCCTTTTTTAAAAAAGATTTTATTCATTTGACAGAGAAACACAGCCAGAGAAGGAACACAAGCAGGGGGAGTGAGAGAGGGAGAAGCAGGCTTCCCGCCCAGCAGGGAGTCCAATGTGGGACTCGATCCCGGGTCTCTGGGATCATGACCTGAGCCGAAGGCAGTGGCTTAACCAACTGAGCCACGCAGGTGCCCCCTGCATCTGGGTGTTCCCATCTGAGCCCAAGTACCAGTTATTGGCCGACCATTCTTAGTTTGCATCTAAATACCTCCACGGGATACTCCCGGGATGGGAGATTAAGGGGGTTAACTGACTGGGCATCTCCCCCAACCTGGCTCGCCTTTGTTATCCAGGGGCCTTTTGCCCATAACATCTGGAGCTGTTTTTCTGAGTAAACAAGATGGCGGCTTGGACTTTAAAACATACAAGAGGACAGAGGGCCACAGAGAAGCCAAGGGAATAGAAGGTCGAAATCTGAGATTCCTAGAAGATCCCTGAGGGAGCCTAGGTTTGCCCCGTTCTGTTAAGCTGGGAGTAGACTAGAAAGGAGCCCTGACCTTTGGCCAGTCACTTATGCTCCCGGCAACAGAGACTTCCTTGGCTGGATTAAGGACTTTATCTTATGAATGATTAACTTGTGAAAAGAGAAGAGATGAAAATGATTGATAACACCCAGTGATGGCGAGATTTGAGGGGAACCTGGACTTTTTTTTTTTTTTTTTTTAAGATTTTATTTATTTATTTATTTGACAGAGATCACAAGCAGGCAGAGAGGCAGGCAGGGAGAGAGGAGGAAGCAGGCCGCTGAGCAGAGAGCCCTTTGTGGGCCTCAATCCCAGGACCCTGAGTCAAAGGCAGGCTTTAACCCGCTGAGCCACCTAGGTGCCCAGAAACTGGACTCTTAAACGTGTAGATGTGAACAGAAACAACTTTTTATAGGGAAAAGATATCTAGGACATAACGATTAGTGAAGAAAAATCTCGAGACCCATTTTATATTATAATATAAATTCAGACTTCTCTGATATGAAGAATTTGAGAGGCAGGGCAGGGAGTCGTGGCGGGTAGGGAGGGAAAAAATTGAAACAAGATGGGACCAGGGAGGGAGACAAACAGTAAGAGACTCTTCATCTCAGGTAACAAGCTGTGAGGGGCTGCTGGAGGGGAGGGGGATGGGAGAGATAGGGTGGCTGGGTGATGGACACTGGGGAGGAGGGTATGTGTTATAGTGAGCACTGAATTGTGTAAGACTGATGATTCAGACCTCCACCCCTGAAGTAAATAATACATTATATGTTAATTTTAAAAATATTAAATTCAGGGCAGCAAACACATACACACATATACATATATATGCACATATAATCTGGTATTTCACATCCATTAAGTTAGCAGGTGGTTGTCTCTGGAATTCAGCTGCCTCTTTTTATTGTCTGTTTTTCTGAAATGGTTTCTTTAAACTTTAAAAGCTCTTTTTATTGTAGGAAATTTCAAATATATACAGAAGGAGCGATAAAAATCTAATGCATTTTTATGTATCCATGATCTAATGACACTGATAAACATCTTGGAATCTTATTTCATCTATTTTCATCCTCAAGTATTCTGAAGCAAATTCTTTTTTTTTTTTTTTAAGATTTTATTTATTTGAAAGAGAGAAACACAGCTAGAGAGGGAATACAAGCAGGGGGAGTGGAAGAGGGAAAAGCAGGCTCCCCGTTGAGCAGGGGGCTTGATGTGGGGCTCAGTCCTGGAACTCTGGGATCATGACCTGAGCCGAAGGCAGATGCTAAAGGACTGAGTCACCCAAGCGCCCCTGAAGCAAATTCTAACATTACATCCTTTCACTCTGAAATGGTTCTGTATGCTTCACTAACAGATGAGAGTTTTGTTGACAACCCAGAGCAACGTGCCATCTCAGCCTGTGCCTCTCTCTCCAGATAGCAAAGCCATCGTGGATGGGAACCTGAAGCTCATCTTGGGCCTGGTGTGGACACTGATCCTCCACTACTCCATCTCTATGCCTGTGTGGGAGGATGAAGGGGATGATGATGCCAAGAAGCAAACGCCAAAGCAGAGGCTGCTGGGATGGATTCAGAACAAGATCCCCTACTTGCCCATCACCAACTTTAACCAGAACTGGCAAGATGGCAAGGCTTTGGGGGCCTTAGTGGACAGCTGTGCTCCAGGTAAGTGTCCATGGCTGCCTAAGCCATCTCTTCCGGTTGGGGGTTTGTGGACTCCAAGCCTTTGGTTTTCTAATGGGAGAGCTGGGTTTGCTGAAATTTGTTAGCCCATCTTAAGAGCAACGGGAACTAAAAATGGCTCTGTTTACCTTCTAGGTGTATCCATTGGCTTTCTGAACATTGAACTCAAGTTATTTACCCAGATTCCCAGTGAAGCCTGTAGTTCTTGGAGCAGGCCTTGGTTTAGCTTTCAGATCCAAAGTCTTGCTTCTTCCCACATTTGGTGCCTGATTTCCCATTGACTTTAGCAGAAACACGTGGCCCTGTTAGTTGAGTTGGCATGAAAATCTAAAAACTTCCATTGAGTGGAAAGTACCCATTTTTAGCAACTGCTGGGTTGACTATATATGGCTTTCTCCACCCTTTTCTTTCTGCATTGCTATGAAATAGTGTTTGGTCGGGATCCAGTTGGAGGTTTTTCCACCCTTTTCTGAGTGGTTGAGTGTATACCAAGGTAGTAATTATCTTCACTGGAGGGTTTAGATTGATGGGTAGAGTTGGCTGGTACAGAGTCAATAGAATAACCAGCCCATGTTTATATGCATCCCCCAAATTATTTCTAATAAAAAATTTAATAATCATATTTTCCATTTATGAAACCTGTGTATATATGCTAGTCACGTTCGTTTTTAGTAAGCTGATGGTTCCTAGCATGCTGCAAACAGAGCTGGCTAGTCTGTATTGGATAGGGAGGGAGGACTGACTCCAGGCTCACTCTTCCTTGAGAGGCTCTCAGGGGGTGTTAACGGAACTAACTCACAGCTCAGCCTTAGTTAATTTCCTGGCACCTTCTTCTTTGCTTCCACCTACAGACACATTTTAAGATACTCTTCACCAGTTTGAACCTGTAGATGTTTACTTCAGTCCTATACTTCTTGTGCTTACAAAGGTTTTTAAGATGATTCTAGGTTTGGGCTTCTGGGCACGTGGATTTTTGAATTATACAGATGCTAGATAGTCTTTTCAGATGTATCTGGAAACCAGGTTGTGATACTATGACTTAGAATAAGAAGTAGATATTTGGGTCTTGGTCCCTTTCCTGGCGGAGAGCTCCAAAAACCCTTGGAATTTCTTAAGTGATAAGAGCCTTGATAATGGTCCCTTTCAACCACATCTGAGTTTGTGTTAATGAGATGACTTTGGACAGCCCCTAGCCGTGGGGGGTGGGGCTAGGAGAACCAGCCATGTGATTGGAGGGTTGGAGGTTTTAGTCCCACTTCTTCACCTCCAGGGAAGGAACAGGGGCTGGAGGCTGAGTTAATCATGAATGGCCAGTGATTTAACCAATCATTGCCTAGTCCACATAATGAAGCTTTGTAAAATTTCTCAAACTACAGATTTTGGGGAACTTTTGGGTCAGTAAGCCCATGGAGGTGCAAGGAAGGTGGCACACCCCAAGAGGGGATGGATGCTCCGTACACCTTCTCCCATACCTTGCCGTGTTCATCTCTTTCCTCTGGATGCCTTGAGTCGTATTCTCTTATAATAAATCAGTAATCTAGCAAATAAATTGTTTTCCTGAGTTTCATGAACCACTCTAGTAATGGAATTGAGGAAGAGTTGTGGGAAGCTAGGTATATAAGCTGGTCTATTGCAGGCCTAGGTGACAGCCTGGACTTGTAGTTGACCTCCAAAGTGGAAGAAGGGGGCAGCTTATGGAACTGAGCCCTTCACCTGTGGGATCTGACACTGTCTCCACATAGATAAGATCAGATTTGAGTGAAATTGTAGGATATCCAGCTGGTGTGAGTCCTATGCATTTGTTGACCAGAGTACAGAAGTATGAAGGTGGTAAGAGGAAAAAAGAAAAAAAAGAGGGGCACCTGGGTGGCTCAGTTGGTTGGGTGACTGACTGCCTTCGGCTCAGATCATGATCCTGGAGACCCGGGATCGAGCCACTCTTCGGGCTCCCTGCTTCGTCGGGAGGCCTGCTTCTCCCTCTCTCAGTCCCTCTGCTTGTGTTCCCTCTCTAGCTGTGTTTTTCTCTGTCAAATAAATAAATAAAATCTTTAAAAAAAGAAAAAAAAAATCTCCTGCAAAAAGGCACTAGGCCCAGGGAGTTTTACAGACTATTTATACCAGACCTTCAAGGAATAGACAATCTCCGTGTTAATGCAAGAAAATAATGGCCTGAAGGAGAAGTTTCAGCTTACTCTCAGAATAGCTTCCACTCTGGCATACTCATGATACTTTTTGTCCTGAAAGTATATTATTATTATTATTTTTTTAAAAGATTTTATTTATTTGACAGAGAGAAACACAGGCAGAGAGGGAACACAAGCAGGGGGAATGAGAGAAGGAGAAGCAGGCTTCCCGCAGAGCAGGGAGCCCGACGCGGGACTCGATCCCGGGTCTCCAGGATCATGACCTGAGCCGAAGGCAGTGGCCCAACCAACTGAGCCACCCAGGCGCCCCCTGAAAGTATATTATTGACTGTGTTTTTTTTGGAAGAAATTGTTCTCTGAATTAAGATACCAAGGGGGTTTAATTTAAATATAAGGATTACTTTAATCTCTTCAGTCAGCTGATACTAATGGAATCTTCTGTGTTATGTGAACAGGTCTGTGCCCAGACTGGGAATCGTGGGATCCACGAAAGCCTGTGGATAATGCTCGGGAAGCTATGCAGCAAGCAGACGACTGGCTGGGGGTCCCACAAGTACGTATACAAGCAGCGCCATGTTCCCTGAGGCTCTTTCCATTCTCCAGCTTCTTCTGGCGCCCTGTGGATGCCTCTTTGGGTCTGGCAGGCGGTCTGACCTCCTCAGCATGAGCCTTCAAAGAGTATTGCCTCTGGCACGCTCCCATCTTCCTCAGTTTACTCTTAATAATAGGTTCTCATTGACTTGCATACCTTTAGATCACTCAGAAATCTTCACATCTCTCCTTGTCACATGCGGCAATTTTTGTAGTATTTTTGCTCCAAAGATCTTAAAGACTATCTTGGGACATCAGACTGCAAATGTAGACTTTAATGATTGGGTTGCACTGTAAGAAAGCGCCAATATTTGACCACCTTTTACATATTTAAAAATTCTTTTTTAAATCCAATACTTTAGGGGAAGTCACAGGACTTAGAACTTTAAAAAAAAAAATTTAACTGGGTAACCTACCATTATTGGGAATTGTGGAAAAATTTGTATTGCTCATGATCCTATCACAGGAACATAACAAGAAAACTTGGAAATTGGGTAACTCTTGGAAAACATCGGCAGTAGCCACATTGCGTAATTGAGGTCCTGTCGTCTAAGGTTTTCCAAGGAAGCTAAAAAAGGTCCCTGAGACTCCCATGTTTGAAGCCCTGGTCAGGAGCAGTTGAGGTAGCCTGTGTCATGGATGGATTACCTCACCACAGGTTACATTATGGTCTAAGTTGATGTTCAGAGCTGAGTTCCCATGTCTTCTATAATAGGATCCCTTGGGAGGTGGAAAAACTCACCTGTATTTCTTTGGTTTGGTTTTGACATCATGTCTCTGCTTCATGGCCCATTTCTTAGCTCTTCCACCCTTAGGAAGTGGTGTGGTATGTTTTTCACCTCCTCTTAAATCGAAAGCCATCTCCTTTTGACGTCCATGTGATGTTAGCACTGTATCATGGTTGAAGGAGCTTCCTGGAAGAAATGTCAAATCCAGACACATCCTACATTTTGTGGAATGGGTGAATCCAACTGTTCAAACCCAAGTAGCTGTTGTGCTCCTGAAGGCTAAATAATCAGAATTTCTCTGGTGGTTTGTTTGGCTTTGTTCTGTTTTCCTGTGGGGTGAGGGAAGCTAGGTTTATAAGTTGTTTGTCTGCATTTGGCTTACCTGGTTCATGAGACAGAACCTTCTGCTGGGTCTGAGGCATAGTGCCTTAGCTCCTGAGCACCCTTGTTGGGGGCAGAGGGATTCTTTTTTTTTTTTTTTCCAGAGGGATCTTTTTGTACTGTTCAGAGTTGGGTCAAGTAGTGGACCTGAGGCTGTGATGCTTCCGGAGGGGGAAGGGGGACACCTGTCTGGCATGGGTGTAATCTTGCTCCTAGGCTACATTCAGGAGAAATTAATTACTCCGTATTTCTTCAAATAGCTCATAATGTCCTGAAACCCATTTTAGTCAGCTCAGGCTACTGTATGACAAAATTCCGTAGACTGGATAGTGTAAACAATAGGAACTTATTTCTCATATCTGGAAGCTGGAAGGTGAAGTTGCGAGCAGATTCAGTGTTTGGTGAGGAGGGCCCTCTTTGTGACTTGCACACAGCAGGCTTCTGGCTGTGTCCTCACACGGCAAAAACAGAGAGGTCTGGTCTTTCCTCCCCTTCTTATGAGGGCACTAATCCTATCATGGGGGCTCCATCCTCATGACCTCACCTCAACCTACTTAACCTCCCAAAGGCTGCACCTGATGATACATACCATCACCCTGGCGGTAAGGGCTTCAGCACCTGAACCTTGGGAGGACACAAACATCCAGTATGTAACAAGATCACATGTCTAATATGTCGCTATGTTGTCTCTTTATTTTTATGACTTTTTTTTTTTAATTAGTAATAGTTCATAGAGATGCAGGCAATGAATAAATGAGCAAGGGAAAAGGACAGTTGATGTGCTTTTAGGTAATACACTCCAGTCCCATGCGTACTTGTTCCTTCTCACGTGATGTAGCTTACCCCTTCTGGCAAGTTTCTCTGGGGGATGAGTGAGCTTTTTTCCCAGGGATGGGTGTGCACCTCTGGGAATTATATATGGAATTGTCTGGAGGGGGTCTTCAGCTTCCAAAAGGAAGAGTGACACCTCTGAAAGGTTAAAAACACTGATGTTGGTATGTCATTTTAATGTAATTTCACTTAATTTAGAGCTTGACTCACTTTCTTAAATTTGTAGGGCTTAGCTTACCAGACATTTGCAAATCCTTGACAGTTACAAGTGAATTGTTCTGGGCGTTCACCTACCATGCTTTATTCTAGGTCATCACTCCTGAAGAAATTATTCATCCAGATGTGGACGAGCACTCAGTGATGACTTATTTGTCCCAGTTCCCCAAAGCCAAACTCAAGCCTGGGGCTCCCCTTAAACCCAAACTCAACCCAAAGAAAGCCAGGGCTTATGGCCGAGGTAAGCACTGGTCTTGTTGCATTTGAGCTTTGTCCTCTGGTCTTAGACATGGTTATGTGGCTTCAAGAAGAAGATTCTTAGCATCCAGAACATATAGGCCTGATCCTTTGATATACGCCAGGCCTCCTTTATCAGCTGTCTTTTACCTCAAGGTTTGTGACCAGTGTTGCTGCTTCACGAATCTAGACTCTAAGAAATGCTGCTGCTTTAACTGGTTGGAGAATGATGAGTTTGTAGCCTTGTGATTTTAGTGCAGTAACCCTGGGATGAAGAGAGGACTACTGTTTCCACTTTTCCGATGAGGAATCAGAGGCCCGATCCACTGGAGGTGGGCTGCCCACCCCCATATCTCCAATGTCAGCAATGGGGGTGAAACAGGAGCCTGGGTCATCTGGCTTCTGATTCCTTTCTCCTTTGGTCACGCTTCTACTGCTTCAGCTGTCCAGGTGGGGAGGGAGCTCTCGGGACCCCCCAACACTTTTCCCTGAGACATCCTGCTATGACCACCAAGGCTGCTACAGGGCACTGTTCTGCTCAGAATGCTACAGTGGGTTGAAGACATTTGAGGCATTTGGTGGTATGGTTGGCACCTGACTTAAAGCACAGCAGCTTTTTTTTTTTTTTTTTTTAAAGATTTTATTTATTTGACAGAGAGAAACACAGCCAGAGAGGGAACACAAGCAGGGTGAGAGGAGAAGCAGGCTTCCTGCCAAGCAGGGAGCCCGATATGGGACTTGATCCCAGGTCTCCGGGATCATGACCTGAGCCAAAGGCAGTCGCTTAACCAACTGAGCCACCCAGGTGCCCCAGGGGTGTGGTTTCTGATAAAGAAGAGCACAGTGAGATACAATTGAGTCCCTTTTTTATGGAGAAGGGAAGGAATGCATTATATTTCTTAATTTTTATAACTACAGTAGGGATAACATTTAGACACACAAAATGCCTTGTGTATCCTCTGCTGGGATCTACCATCCTAACCGTTCTAACATAATAGTTTTTTCTAGCCCTTCTTTGTGTGTGTGTGTGTGTGTGTGTGTGTGTGTGTGATCGTTGAATTCTTTGAAAATGAACACTCAATACATCAGCAAGCCTCTCCTAAAAATAGGGGATCCCCTTGCATAACCACAATATTCATTATCATACATAAGAAAATTAACAATTTCATATCAGCTAATACCCAATTTATATGAACATTTCCCTATTGTCCTAAAATCATCTTTTATAGGTTTTGTTGTTTTATAAACCAGGATCTGATTAAGATTCACTTACTATGGGTGTGTCTGAGTGGCTCTGAGCATCAGATTCTTGGTTTTAGGTCAGCTGGTGATCTTGTGGTTGTTGGATTGAGCCCCATGTTGGGATGTGTTCAGTGTGGCGTCTGCTTCAGATTCTCTCTCCCTTTCATTCTCTTCTCTGTCTTTCAAATAAATAAATAAAATCTTTTTAAAAAAAGGATTCACATATTATATTTGTTGTTTCTTTAGACTCTTTTTTTTTTTTTTTAAGATTTTATTTATTTGACAGAGAGAAACACAGCCAGAGAGGGACCACAAGCAGGGGGAGTGAGAGAGGGAGAAGCAGGGAACCTGATATGGGACACGATCCTGGGTCTCCAGGATCATGACCCGAGCCGAAGGCAGTTGCTTAACCAACCGAGCCACCAGGCGTCCCTCTTTAGATTCTTTTAATCTAGAATATTTTCCCCTGAAAAAAATTTTTTTCCTAAAAGTTTTTTTATTTATTTTTAGGGAAATGGGGAGGGGCAGAGTGAGAGGAAGAAAGAGTCTCAAGCAGGATCCACAATGAGCAAGCAGCCCAATGTGGGGCTCGATCCCACGACCCTGAGATCACAACCTGAGCCAAAGCCAAGAATCAGACACTCAACTGACTGTACCACCCAGACACTACCTGTCCCCCCCCCCTTTTTAATAATGTCTTTCTGAAGAGTTCAGAGCACTTGTCTTGTAATAGGATTTCCTGTGCACTCATTGTCTTTGAGATAGCATTTGCCTACTTGGTATGAGTTTCGTCTTAAGGTGACACAGAACCAGGGGGGTGGTGCTGTGTGTGATTCTCAATCTTCGTGGTCAGGGTCTTTTCATCTGTCTCTTCAGCATGATTTAGAACAGCAGAGGCAGCCTGATAGTTCTGGAACAAACCTGTTTGAGGTTTCTTTCGTCATCGAGGTGGCGCCCGTGCAATCACGTTATGTGTAGGGCCTGGGGACTTTGTTGGAAGCCCTCCCTGGATATGCATTCGTTCAAAGGTTGGCATGTCCACGCTTGCTTTAAACCTACTTGCTCTGAGCCATAACCAAAGGCCGTGGCTAGAAAAGGAATCTCGGATTTTTCAAGGTTATGCTTCCTTCACAGCAAAAAGCTTCAAACCGCTGGGGCGCTTGGGTGGCTCAGTCGATTAAGCGTCTGCCTTCTGCTGAGCTCATGATCTCTGGGTCCTGGGGTTGAGCCCCATGTTTGTATGTGGGGGGTGTCCTTGCTCAGTGGGGAGTCTGCTTCCCCTCTCTCTTTGCCCCTCCTTCCGCTTGTTCTCTCTCTCTCAAATAAATAAACCTTAAAAAGATTTTATTTATTTATTTATTTGACAGAGAGAAACACAGAGAGAGAGGGAACACAAACAGGGGGAGTGAGAGAGGGAGAAGGAGGCTTCCCGCGGAGCAGGGAGCCCGATGTGGGACTCGATCCAGGATCTCCGGGATCATGACCTGAGCCGAAGGCAGTCGCTTAACCAACTGAGCCACCCAGGCGCCCCTCAAATAAATAAACCTTAAAAAGAAAAGTTTCAAATGGCCAAATAAATCTCTTGTCGACAAAACTGGTCAAGTGGATTGAATCTAATCAAGGCATAAAATGCTTATTTGCAGTCATCTTATCACTGGCTATCCAGCTTCCTCATTGTTAATGTGAAACCATTTCCTTTCACCATGCTGTTTTCTAGAAAATGACTATTTGCTACAGTCAGGAATGTGGCTAGTCATTGCCATTTCCTTCATCTTTCCCCCTTTTTTTAAGTAATTTTTTAAAAAGTAATCTCTATACCCCCACGTGGGGCCTGAACTCACAACCCCAAAATCAAGAGTCACACGCTCCAGTGACTGAGCCAGCCAGGTGCCTCTCATCTTTTTTGTGGAGAAAACACACTTTAAAAAAACACAAACACCTATATATGTATGTATGCATAGGTACATATTTTTTCCCTTTTTTGTTGTGGTGGTAAAGTACATGTAATACAACATTCCCTATTTTAACCATTTTAAAATGTACCATTTGGTGACATTAAGTACACTGGCTTTTTTGTATGACAGACAACGCCGTAGGCTTCCAGAACTGAAACCCTAATCCCATTAAACTGTAGCCCTCCCTCCCCTCACCCTGGCCCCTGGCAATCACCCTTCTATTCCTGTCTGTCTGAATTTGCCTATTCTAGCTACCTCATTTAAAGGGAATCACATACTAGTTGTAGTTTTGTGTCTACAGCTTGCTTCACCTAATGTAATGTTTTCAACGCTCATCCATGTTGTGGCATGCTGTCAGAATTTTGTTCCTTTTTAAAGCTGGATAATACACCTCACCGTGTGGCTGTATCACGTCTTGTTCATCCATTCTTCTGTGGGTGGACATTTGGATTGCTTCCACCTTTTTGCTTCTGTGAATAATGCTGCTGTGAACATGTGTCTGAGTCCCTGCTTTCAGTTTTTTGAGATTGCTGGATCATACGATAATTCTGTGTCTGTTTCTCTCTCTCTCTCTCTCTCTCTCTCTTTTTTTTTTTTTTTTTTGAGAGAGAGTGGGCATGAGTGGGGGAGGGAGTGTTGGGGAGGAGGGGCAGAGAGGGAATCCCAAGCAGGGTCCATGCCCTGCCCTGCTCGGAGCCCAACATGGGTCTCCATGTCACGACCCTGAGATCATCCCTGAACCAAAATCGAGAGCTGGATGCTTAACCTACAGGGCCACCCAGATGCCCCTTTTTTCTTCTTAAGTAGGAGGATCAAGTGTCATTTTAGGCCCCAGGGCCCCACGTGATGTCACATGGGTAGGGCCTTAAGATAATATCTTTGTCCCGTGGTCAACACAACGGCAGGGGCAATTTTCTGCCTCTTGTGTGGCCACATTGCTTCATTTTTGCCAACTGAACCAGAAAGCATAGAGAACACCTCATCCTCTGGGTTCTGAAAGGGCTGAGAGGTTTTTTCGTTTTATCTTTTGGACGTTGGCCAGATTGCAGTTAGCAGCCGGTGGGTACTTGCAGATCCAGTCATTGAAGCCCATTTGTAGAAAGGATACTGAGGGCTGGAGTGAGGGGAACCCATAGCCACAAGCAGATCTTTGGGCGGGGGCACCCGCTTTCTGGGTGAGGTGAGTTGAAAGCATGCAGCTGTGAGCTAAGCAGAAACCTTTCCTAACACCCATGTTCTGTGTGAAGCATTCACTGCAGAGCACCTTCCTTGTGAGGGGCCCTAGGGAATAGGAACACTGCATATTTGATGGTTTTAAGGAATTATTGTTAATTTTTTTTGATGTGGATATTCTAGAAATGCCTCTTAAAGATACATGGTGAATGTTTATGGATTAAAGATATGAGGTCCAGAGGCACCTGGATGGCTCAGTCAGTTGAGGGTCTAACTCTTGGTTTCAGCTCAGGTCCTGATCTCAGAGTCATGAGATTCAGCCTCACGTCAGGCTCCATGCCCAGCAGGGAGTCTGCTTGAGATTCTCTCCCTCTGTCCCTCCCCCCATCCTTTAAAATAAATCTTTAAAAAATAAAGATGTGAGGTCTAGGATTTGTATCAAAACAATACAGGATGAGGGGAGAG
>PITA01033347.1:0-12868 GCA_004023965.1 Spilogale gracilis | reverse complement strand
GGGAGCCTACCTGAACGGCCCCGTGCCCCGGGGAGCCTACCTGAACCCGCCCCGTGCCCCAGGTCCCCTGTGTGTCTTGGGCCAGGGCAGCGAGTTCTCTATGGCCTCACTGTCATCTACAAGACATAGCTGATGGCAACACCCGCTTCTGAGGCATGACCCAGGACGGGGTTGGTCACAGGTCTGAATCCTGTAGGTGACAAAGCTGGTTCACAGTGAAAGGGGTGGGCTGGAGTCCTACAAGACCCCGCGCCAGACGGAGGGGCCTGTGGGAAGGACATGCAGCCCTCGTGAGGCAGCCGGCCAGTGGCTGGTGGCTCCGACGCAGTGGGGACCAGACTTCAGCCATGGCTCGTGTCCACGTCCCCGGGGCCGCCTCCAAGCCCAGGGGGAGCCCCAGCCAGGAGACACGGGGGCTTTCTGCAAGCCCGCACCTCCCAGGTCCTGCTGTGACTGGAAAGGCCTCGAGTGAGGGGGACGGAAGTGTCTGCGGTGAGCCCAGGCAGGCCCCGGAGAGGAGGGGAAGCGAGGGGGTCGTCTGGCCCGTCCAGGGATCATTGCTCCCCAGAGCCAGCAGCAGGGCCCCCCTGCCCCTCCATCCCCCAGAAAAGCCACCCTGAAGCAGAAGACCCTCCTGCCGTCAGCCTCCACCCCCAACTTCCTGGCTGGCACTATGCTTGAGCGTTGCCTTATGAGGATTTCTTAAGGCACCAGATGGAAGGACAGCCTCTGCCTAGAGGGACAAGGCTGTGTGTCCCGGTCTGGAAGGGTGGCAGGGCCTCAGCACCCCTGTGCCCTGCCAACTGGAAAGGGGCGGCTTGCACCTCACGGAGCAGCCTTGACAGCCCGTGGGCCCCGGTACCGTCTGCACTTATGACGCCCACCCCAGCCCGTCCTCGGTCTCCCAGCTGCAGGCTCGGCATGGGTGTCCCCTGCACCGGGGAGAGGGGCTCGCCCTCCACCCTCACCAACGTTCTTTTCAGGATGTTTTCTTCCACAGCCTCCATCTCTTGGAGCTCTGACTTTTGAGGGGGACTCAGGTCCCGGGAGAACTGGCTGGCTCGCCGCTCCCTGGCACGGGGAAAACGGCAGATGAGCTTGGACCGTCCTGTGGGGGTGAAAACCAGGAAATGCTCCCAAATGTCATTAATTAGAAACGTCAGAGCTTGTGAAGGACTCGGGGCACAGCCTGCAGGCGCGGAAGGGACCCATGTGGTGACGGCTCTGGATGCCACCCCACGGGGCCAAACGCACGCCCTTGAGTTCATGCCAAGGTGACCGGTGAAGACATCAGGGGACACCGGTTCGTTCAGAAGGAGCGGAGGATCGCAAGCCCACAGAGCCACCGCAGTCACGGCCACCGTGGGACGCATGGGGGAGAGTGTGTGGAGACTCAGGGTTTGTGTCCCAGGAAGACCGCTGCCTTCAGCGTGAGACTCCAGCCACCGGGCCCGAGGCCGACCCCATGGGGGCCTCTCTCGCGGGCTCTCCAGCACCAAGCACAGGGCGGGCTGGCCGCGACGGCAGGCACGACCCCAGGGGTGCTGGGACGCACACGGTGAATGCACACTGCAGCAGGGGGTGGGGGAGGGGAGGCTACAAGCATGAGTGTCAGGGCACACCCAGCCCTCTGGAACCACGGGATCTGGGTGGCTCCCCAGGTTTAGACAGGATCAGGTAGACCTCATGCCCACAGTGTGGCCGGACCCTTCTCTGATGTGGGGCACCCAAGCCCTGCGGGAGCTGAGCAGTGCAGCACCCCACG
This sequence comes from Spilogale gracilis, assembly GCA_004023965.1. Lineage (NCBI taxonomy): Eukaryota > Metazoa > Chordata > Mammalia > Carnivora > Mephitidae > Spilogale > Spilogale gracilis. The sequence continues at coordinate 11,103 of PITA01033347.1, read as the reverse complement.
TGACACGGAACCCTCTCCCAGAGAGCCCCCGCTTTAGAGGGACTGGCTGGCTGGTCGGCTGGGTTCAGGAGGCCACTGGATAGGCAGTCAGCTGGGTTAGCTGGTGAGCTGGGCAGGTAGACAGAGGGGTAGGTAATCAGCTGGGTCAGACTGTCTGCTGGATCGGTAGTTAAATGGGTTAGGTAGTCAGCTGGGTTCGATGGTCAGCTGGGTTAGACAATCAGATAGGTTAGATGATTGGCCGGGTTAGCTGCTCAATGGTTGGCTGGGTTATATGGTCGGCTGGGTTAGCTGGTCACCTGGGTTAGCTGGTTGGCTGGGTTAGCTGATCGGCTGGGTTAGATGATTGGCTGGGTTAGCTGGTTAGCTGGGTTAAATGATCGGCTGGGTTAGCTGGTTAGCTGGGTTAGAGCCTACATGAGCATCCCAGCAGGGCCCCCTTGGCCCACGGCTGTTCTGCGGCACCCTGTCTGGGAAGAGGTGGAAAGCAGAGCACGTTCCCAGGAATTCTCAGGACCAGGGTCCACTCAGGAAGGCCGCTGGGAAGAGAGGTCTGTACCAAGGAAGCATCCAGCAGCTGGCTGGGCACGCCTCAGGGTGACCCCACACTGCAGGCCAGGGCAGGTTAGAAGCAGGCCCGCGGGATGGCGGAGGCCTCGAGGCCGGGCACATGCAGACATGGTCACCCCTTGCCCGTACGTGTGTTCGTGCCTCGTAGGTGCCGGTGGCTTCTCTGAAGGACACCCGGAGCACGGCTGAGGGGCTGAGATGTAAGAACAGGTGAGGAGGCCTGATAGTCAGACTGTGCTCAGAGGAGAGGACAGGGAAACTGGGCAAACAGGAGGTGAGAGGGCTTGCCAGGCCGGAGCCGGTGAGCTGGGGGTGTTGCCCAGGGCGTAAATATGGGCTCCCGCGTGGGCAGTTCAGGGAGCAGCCCCTGGGGCCTCGAGAAGCCCAAACCCAAGCCTGCTGGGGCTGCTGCCCGTGGAGAAGCAGGAATGAGAGTGGCAGGGGTTTCCCCTGCCCCGTGTGGTCACCTAGGCTTGGGCAGGTGACTCCTTGGGGAGCAGGGAGCTCAGAGTCTAAAAGGCCTGTTCATTCATCCAAGGCGATGGTGCCCAGATTCGAGCAGAAGCTGGCTGGGGGTCGAGAGGGCCCGGGAAAGCATGTGCGGAGGGACCAGGGGCCGCGACCGGGAAAGACCTGCGCAACAGGGCAGGCGTCCCCAGCAGGCACCCCGGCACACTTGTTGGGCTGCCTGTCTGGCCGTGATCCTGGGCGTCCCCAGCTGAGTCTCAAGCTTCCAACGCACGGGTCTGCCGGGGCCCTCTGGCAGCAGGGGCAGGTCCCTGGACCCACGTCACGTGCGTGAGTGGGCGCGTGCGGTGGGGGTGTCAGACCCAGAGCAAGCCCACTTCCGGTGCCACAGCTGTGGGGAGGGTCCCGGTCCCTGCCTCCCCCAGCCTTTTCTCAAGAACCAGGGACACCTGCAAGGGACAGCGGTGCACCTGCTGGGGGGGAGGGGCCGTGACAGGGAGGGCAAGGAAGAATCGAGGAGTTACCGTTTCGGGCACCAAAAATCGTTAAATACTTAGGGATAAACGCGATGCAGATGTGAGAGGCGCACACCGCAAACCTTAGAGAGTTGCTGAGGGAAATGACAGAGCCAGGCACGCTGAGGGCTCCGTCCCGGCCCCGCACTGGGCTCTAAGACCCGCAAGGTTTCCTGGGGGAGAGGAGTGTCGTTGGCCGTCCACAAGGACCCCTCTCTGCCACCCTCAGACTCCGGGCTCCCAGCTGCTGAATGTGACCCCGGGCCTCCGGACTCTGGGGAGCGTGCGGCTGAGCCAATCACCGACGGCCAACGCCTGGGTCCCTCGCGCCTACACGATGAAGACAACCCTTGTGGACACTGAGGTTCACCGAGCTCTGCTTTGCGGTCCCCAGCAGAGTGTGGGTGCCCTGGGGACCCACCACAGCCAGCTCTTGGGGGACGGAGCCCATAACCTGCAGGGCCCACCCTGACTCCAGGCCGTTAGGGCCAGAGTGGGACTGCTGGACGGCCAACGGTGCCAGAGAGCCAGGGAGTGCTGTGGGTACTGCCCGCTCCACGGGACAGTGGGAAGGAGTTCGACCTGTCATGGGCAGAGCCCAGTCCTTTGTGCAGAGGGCAGCTGAGAACAAAGCTGGGCCTGAGGCTTCCGCTCGGCCTCCTGCGCTAGCAGAGGGCGTGGGCTGGGTGAGGGGACAGCCCCTCAGGCTGTGGGCCCGGCCCCTGGGGAGGCCGTCCTAGTCACGGGCTGGCTGGTGACCGTGCTAACGCTGCACCCACCTCACCGTGATCCGCTTCCCTCCTTGGACAACACCTACCGTGTCTCTGGGCTTCGCCTCAGCCCCTGCCCCCAGCCCTCCCTGCCCAGTAAGCGACCCTTAGCCAGGAGGCGCAGGCCCGGCGGGGGCGGTGCGCGGCCCCTGACGCCGTCTCGTGTCCCGAGTTGGACGTTGGTCTGCATCTGGCTGTTGTGCCCTGTTGCTGAAACGGGCACGTATGTGTTAGGGACATCGGGGAAATCACATTTCCCAGCTGTTTGTTTCGAAAACCCCGCCAGAGGGGCGCCGAGGGGGGCTCTGTCGCCGGAGCGTCTGCCTCTGGCTGGGGTTGTGATCCCGGGGTGCTGCCATCGAGTCCCGCGTCCGGCTCCATGCTCACGGTGGAGCCTGCTTCTCCCTTTCCCTCTGCCTCTCCCTTCTGCTAGTGCTTGTTCGTTCTCTCAAATAAATAACATCTTTAAAAAAACAAAGAAGAGCAACAACAGCCCGAGCCTGGAGCCCTGCCTGCACGGAGGAACCGGGAGCCGATGGGACCCAGCAGCCCGGAGACCGCCCCTCAGCCCCCAGGGGAGCTGCAGGCAGGGACGGCAGCTGGGGATGTCCGGGCCTCTCCCTCAAGGTCCTCCCGGTCCACGTGAGGAGGGGACAGCAGCAGAACGCCGAGTAGACGAGTAGACGTCGCATGTCAGTCCTCCCAAGCCCAAAGGGAGGGGACAGCCCCAGAGCACCGGGAGCAGGCCCACTGCGGCGGCCGCTGGCCTTGCGGCCCGGGAAGTTCCGGAAGGGCCCCCCAAGGGCCTCGTGCGTGCTTGGCTTGGGCAGTTATCCCACAGGAGATATTTGCAGGGTGGGGGCTCCTCTGGGCGGGAATTCTGCTCTCAGCCTGCCCGGACTCTCGGGGCAGCGATTGGGAAACATGCTTTTCAAGGTCACAGTTTGGGGTGTGTTCAAGACAGGAATGCACACGCCTCCCTCCCTCCGCAGACTCTGCCCCCAGCGGGCGGCCACAGGACGGGGGGGGGCACGGGGGGGGCTGCTTCTTGGGCTTTAGGGCCACTTGGCCGAGACACAAACTCTTTCCTGCCGGGTGGCGGAGAGGTGCTTTGGTGACCTGAGCCAGGAGAGCGTTCAGACAGTGAGAGGGACAGAAAGCGCCAACAGCACGAGCTGCTCCCCCGGGACAAATCCGGAAGCGGGTGCGTGCCCCCCAGAAAGGGGCAGGGCTGGCTCCCCGGGCTCCACCGGCTGTGGGGTCAGAGGGCGCAGCAGGGCCGTGGGAGCTGGTGAGGAGCCGCCTGGGCCGGGTCCCCACTGAGGTCGAGACTGGGTGACACAGGCCAGGGCTCCTGGCTCAGTGGGGGCAGAGCGAGGACTAAGGCCCAGCACCCCTGGACGCTGTGCACCTTAGTTTTCTCATCTGGAGGATGGGGTCACTCACCCCTCCCAGTGTGGACCCACCTCATGTACAGCCCGGCTCCCAGCAGAGGCCGGAGACAGCCCTTCCACAGACTCTCCCCCTGTGGCCAGGGCCCGGGAAACCCCGTGGGACCCAGCAGGAGTCGCCAGGCTGCAAACCTCCTGCTTTGTGCACATTGTACTTCCCAGAAAACCTGCCCCTCGAGAACAAGTGGACGGGAGACCTGGGGGCAGTCTAGCCGGCCCTGACTGAGGCTGCGCCCCATCCCCTGCTCCCCGGGCTGCCCTCCCCCTTGCCCTGCTCCTCGGGCATGCAGCATTCTGGGGCGAGAGGCCACAGGGCACGGGACAGGCCTACCGGCGGGAGCCCTTTCCCCTCCGCCCGGGCTTGGGCTGCTCCCAGGGGACCCTCACGGCTCCTTGCCCTGGTGGTCCTCCATCCCTGGGAAGCTTCTGACCTCCCAAGACCTCAGCAGCCCCAGATGCCCGTACAACAACCAGGCCGTCCTGACTCAGCCCCTACCCTGTAAGGCAGACCATCCACACCCCACATCTCTGGGGACCAGGACAGCTGGTGACCGCTGATGCAGTTTTACCATTTGTTTTGTGGAGGTCATAGTGGGAAAAATCTATTTTGGGGTGAATTTCCACAGGAACCAAGAATTGTCCAGCTCTGGGAGGTACCCAGGATGCTATGAATAGAGGTGCCAGGTCCCCCCACCGGTCTGCTCTACAGAGCTCGTGCGGTCACGGGTCGTGAGGTCAGAGGGCAGGGAGAGCCAGCACCTGGGAACGTGACCTCTGGGCTGCGGGGTGTAAGCTCCAAGCCCTGAACTGGAGGAGCGGAGATGCATACAGGGTCTGGGTCAAGCCCCCGGTCCTGCCCATGAACTGATGGCCAACAATACATCCCATTCCTGCCTCCGTCTGAGGAATAACCAGCGTTAAAATTCTCTAACACTAATGCAGTGACTGGCCATCGCCTCCTCTTGGACAGTGGCGGTTACCTCCCCGCAGGAGAAGAGAGGCGGCGATGCGCACCTGGCCGGCCACCTGGGGCCACCAGGACTGGGCATCTCTGTGCTCCGGCGTGGCTGGCGGGCCCGGGGCTGGCAGCAGGAGTCACAGCCTTCCACCGCGAGGTCCGTGGGGGCCCCGGGAGAGGACTGGATGCCAACCGCCGAGCAGCAGCAGCGCATTTAGGGGCACGCTTGAGCACGGGGATCTCGGAGGGCAGCAGCCCGTGACCACTGTCCCCTGGGGTCCTGCACACATACACTCTCAGCTACAAAATGGGGCTGAGAATGGGGCCTACCCTGTAGGTCGCTGTGGAACTAATGACTTAAGTTTGCAAAACTGCCCGACAGTTTCCTGCGCCTGGCGTGGAGCCAACACCGGATCTCCGCCGTTCCTGTTGCCGTCCCTGCGCTCTTGGGGACGCCCCGACGGAGTCCCCGCGGTGCCCTGTGCCCGGGGTGCAGCCCCCGAGCTCTCTTCTCGGAGTGACGAGGCTCGTTTCCATAGAGCTCTGTGCTCCCTGGACGCCCGTATGTCCCCCGACTGGAACGGAAGCTCCGCGAGGTGGAGGCTTGTCGGCACCGTGTGTGGCCGTCGGTGGGCGTTCGACCCACGCTCACTGGTGACCCTGGGGAAACCGCGTGTGACATGATGCCAGCTTGTGAACGGAGAACCTGCGGTGCGACGTCACATAGCTGCTTCTCCATCTCTGCCCAGCCTGGCGCGCGCTCTCTCTCTCGCTCTCTACATTGTACGAACATTCTAGCACGGAGAATATGAAAGACAGGACGAGTTTGATGGCTTTTGTTAGCTCCATACGACCCACAGGCGGGGTCACATGGGCTTGGGCGGGGGGAAGAATGTTGGAAAGGGGAGCCTGGAGACGCTGCCGGGCTGTGCAGGACCCGGGACGGGGCCCTGGAACCGCTGCGGCCCCGTGAGCGGGTGTGGGTGGGACCTGCCTGTCCCGCCGCTGCCCCCAGGAGGGCTCTGGAGCCTCTCTCCCTGCTGTCTGCGTAGGTGCGGGCCCTGGTGCAGGGCCAAGGAGGGACCCGGCGGGGGACCGGGGACGAACCACCAGGGACCGTTGGCCAAGCTGCTTTGTCTCAGAAAATGCCGCCAGTGGGCCTGAGTCAGGACGCTTGGCAGGCAGAGGTGGGGGACCCGAGGACCGGGGGACCGCTGAGCAGGCACAGGCCAGAAGAGGGTTGGAAGGCACCCTGGCCAACCGGGCGGCCGAAGGCTCAGGCTGAACACTCCGGCGTCCCCCTCGCTCTCCGCCTGCTGCGTCCCGGGCGGGAACGACGGGGCCCCGCTGTGTCCTGCGAACCCCCGTCCTCCAGGAAGCCTGCTCCGAGTCCCAGCCTGCCTCCCCTCCCCCTCGGGGCTGCTGCCGCTCCGTGTTGGGACAGAGGGTCCCACCCATGGGCAGTGCCTTCTCCACAGAAGTCTCAGCAAGAGCAGAGGTCCAGCCAGGTAGGGCTGACAGCCCGTGGCACGCCCAGGATGGGGGCGTGGTGCTCTCCTCGCGTGTCCCCTCCTGTCAGAGCCCCTGGCTTTCAGAGCCACCCCCGCCTGCAGCTCCTGGACTCGGCGTGTGAGTGAAGGCCAGAGTCACTCTGCTGGTCACCGCCAGGCCCACCCTGGCCCAGCTCCCTGACAGACGCCCCAGACCTTGAGGTTCAGAGGCCCAGTGAAAAGTCAGACATGCATCTGATTCGGGAGAGTTTATACCCTAAATCGGTGCAAGGCCTCAAGCAAGCTAGCCATCCTGTGCATACACGGGGCCTCCCTACTTTCCGCCCCGAGAGCAGCAGCCCCACGCCTTGACAAGGGATGGACAATGGGCAATCAGGATGGACGGCAAAGGGCCACCCGGGCCCAGTCCCCCTCCTGGCCTGTGGCTGAGGAACCAGCAAAGTCACGCCAGCCAGTCCTGCCCTTTGGAGAGGGCCCCGGGCCCTGGGGCGTTGGAGGTCTGTTCCTCCTATCCCGGCCGAGGGGCAGACCAGCTGTGTCTCCAGAAGCTTCCCGGGGGCCTTGGTGGTAGGTGGCGACAGTTAGGAGTTGGGCAGGGACAGGGCTGCCGGTCTGGGGACTGGGACAGGGCACGAGCCGCCACCCCAGCCTCCGTGCACAGCACCTCTGAGCCCCTGGCCCATTAGGGTCGCTCGGTGAGTGGCCTGTCCTGTCATCTGGTCGTGTGACAGCATGGCCTCGTGCCTGGCGAGGGACGCCAGTCTCCGCGGTGGGATCGCAGCCTCTGAGCCTCCGTGTTCTCAGACGGACAGTGCTGTGCGAGGCGCGCGGGCCATCTGAGGCTTTCCCCTGTCCGACTCCTCTGACCTCTGGGCCCAGATACTCCTCCCCCCGAGTTGCTGCTTCTCACGGGCCCCCGTCCGCCCGCGCACTTGTGTGTGCCCTGTGTGTGTGCGGGGGTATGACTGCCCGCGCGTGTGCTTTGTGTGCAAACGTCCGCGTGCACACGCAGGTATCTGCCCACCCGGGCATCGCGTGTGTGCACACACTCGCGGGCATGAGAGTCTGTGTGCTGCGTTCTCGGGCTTCGGTCGGACCCCAGGTGCGAAGACGGGGCTGTTGAACACCGACGCCGCGCAGCCCTGTCAAGCCCCCCTCTGCGCGGGGTTCTGCTCCCGTCACCCCACGAGCGCCGTGTCCCAGCGCCCGACGTGCAAGCCCCTGCCCGCGGCCTGGCCCGGCTCACCTCCGCCGGGGCTCCTGTCCCAGGCTCTGCCTCCCAGCTGCACCGGGGGCCGGCCCTGGAGGAGAGCCCTCTCCAGGGCCCTGGGGGGATCTGGCTGTTTCTGGGTGTTCTCACAGGACCTGAAGGGCAGGGCCGGGCGAGCATGGCCACCATCTTGCTCTCATGGCAGGGAGGCTCCCCCCCCGTGCCTAAGCTCCCCTCCCATCCAGGGATGAAGGTGCCTGGAGGGAAGAGATGGGGAGCCCTCAAGAGCGACCAGAGAGAGAACCCCTTCCATTCACACTTTATTGTGTCTTTTTAAAAGATGGCCTCGTCGCTTAGCCTGCGGATCAGTGGTTCACACCCGGTGGTCAGTGGTGTCCTGAAATGGTTTCAGGGGTGTGTCTCAGGGCTCTTGTCTGCACCCCTGTCCCTCCCCACCAGGTCACTGCAGGCCTGAGGACACTGGCAGGGCGGGAGAGCAGCTTTCTGTCCCCTCCAGATGCCCTCTTGGCCTCCAGCCCGGGCCCCGCGCCAACTACCTTGTCCGTGGGCGGCTACGCGCTCTCCTTCGCCTTCCTCCTGCTGGAGTACGGGAGGCAGCACACCCAGCTGGTCCTGGCCCTGGAGGCCGAGAGGGGGGCAGAGCCGGTGAGAGACAGGCCGCCCCCCGACCTCAGGGCCGGGGCCACGGCGGCCCCGCTGCGCCCCCGAGGCGCACCCCCTCATCAAGCCCCGGGGGGCCAGGGTTTGCCGGCCAGAGGAGGCAGCGCCCTGCACACACCAGGACACCGCATGAGAGCTGGGCCGGCCCCCCTCCGGCGGCCCGAGCTTCCTCCAGCCGCCGCACGCCTTTGTCCCCTGCGCCGGGAGGCCTGACCAGAAGGGGCCGTTGAAGCGGGGAGACCCCCCCGGCCGGCCGAACCAGCTGGCCCCACACCCAGCCCTGCCCATCCCCCAACACCACAGCCTGCGCTTTTCCCTCGTGGGTGGTCTCTGGGGTCCCCATTCCTGCCAAAGCGGCTGCTGGGGTGAGTCAGCTGTCCCCCTTCCCCTGCCGGGACCGCACGGCATCCCCTGGGTGCCCGAGCCCGCCATCTGAGTGGGCCTGAGGAAGAGCCCGGGGGGCTGCCAGCTCGCAGGAGAGCAGGGCCGCAGGACAGACGGGTGACCCCGACACTGCTCAGCAGGTGTGAGGGCGAGGTCCACGTGCAGGGCCCTTCAGAGGCCCCTTCCCAGCGGCCGAGCGGCCTGAGCAGCCACGGCTTGGAACTGGGTGCTCGCCCTGGCTGGCCGGTTTCCCGGGGGCAGCGAGTCCTCGGTGGGCGCCGAGACCGTGAGGCCAGGTGGGCGGCCCGTGGGGCAGAAGACAAAGCCACCAAGCTGCGTCCCGTGTGCCTGGACCCATGACCACATCCACTCAGAAAATATGAGAAAAAACCCACCTGTTTGCAGCCTAGCTTTGGGGGTGGGCCCAGGCAATGCCAAAGAGTAGGGATGGGCAGAAGGTAGGGCCGTGTCAGCTCAGATGGGGTGACACTTCCTCCCCTAACCTTTCCCACAGTTCCTACAAATCCGGGGGAACGTGCCGGTACCAAGAGCACCACCGAGTCGGCTGAGGCCCCAAAGCCGCAGGTGCGCTGAGCGGACGGCACGGAGACCCCGCCTCCCGTCCCAGGGGCGCGGGTGCATCTCAGCCCCAGCCTGCCGGCCCACGTCCCCTGTGCCCTCCTCACTGCTGCGGGGGGAGCCTGGGAGACTTAGAAGCTTGGGTGTTTCCTTATTTAAAAGGACCATGTGTCAGCTTTACAAATAATTTACTTTGCATCTAAGTATCTCTATTAGAGATATTTTTCTTTTGAAAAACGTTTGAGCCAATAAGCCAAGGTATCAACATAGTCGAACAGCTTGACTCTGAGCTGTGGGAAACTGGGTGAATTGCTATTTTCTTCTTAGTGTTTCTCTCTGCTTAAAATACGAACAGATCCCCGGCCCTGGGATGACACAGCAGCCTGCTCCCAGCGCCCTTTATGGCACAAGGATGTCGTGGGACTGAGCTGGCCCTACCGCGTCTCCACTCTAAGAGGGCGGAGGTGATCGGGACAAATGTGCCTCCCATCCCCGCGCAGGGGCCTGGCCCACTTTGCAGAGTTTCTGGCCTGTGATGGTTCTCCCTCCCAGCAAAACCCCAAACTGGGAAGCTAGAATCACCCCCAGGGGAAGACTTTGCTCTCTTTGTCTCCCACCTCATAGTCTGGCCAGTTTGTCAGCTGATGGGACGGGGAGAAAGGGTCTGGCTGTGGCGTGAGGGGAACCCAAGCTAAGGGTTGTCCCTGGGTTCCACCGCTCCCTTCTTAGGCCCTCCAGGCTCACCAACACTTGGGCCTCTGTGCGCCCGCAGAGGAAGGCAGGCATGTGGTGGGATTCCTCCCTTTCCACACCAGGCACAGTGGGCCCAGCAGACGCCACAGTAGAGGAGAATCCCCACATCTCTGTGGGTAACCCCACAAGCATCACTCACTCGTCTTCTGACAAATCCCCTGTGTCCATCTGGGACCGCTTCTCTTCTCTCACGGCACCTGTGACCACCTGCGGGAAGTCGCAGGAGCAGGTTAGGGAGCAAGCAGGGACAGTCGGCCACTGGCCACATCCACCAGGCCAGACCTGCCAGGCCTGCCCGAGGACCAGATGGGGGCGTGGAGACTGGGCTGGCACTGAGCTGCTTCCCATGAGTTGTGGGCACTGTCCAGTGAAAATTTCCAAAACAAAAGAGAGGGGTACCTGGGTGACCCAGTCAGTTAAGCGTCTGACTCCTGATTTCAGCCCTGAGCTGAGCTCACGTGCTGAGAGCCCTGCTTAAGATTCTCTCTCTCTCCTTCCGTCTGCCCCCCCGCCCCACTCTCTCTCACTCTATGTGTCTCCCCATAAACGAAAGAAGGGAGGGAGGGAGAGAGGGAGGAAGTGAAAGAAAGAAGGAAGGAAGGAAGGCAGGAAGGAAGGGGGTAAGGAAGGGGGTAAGGAAGGTAAGGAGAAAGGAAACTTCCAGTTCTTCCAATTAGGAGACCCTGACCAAAGAACTGTGCCCTTGAAGTGGGCCACTGTGGCCTCTGGGCTGTAATCTCAACTCTGCACTGGATAACCCTCCCTGAGCCTTGAAACATGCAGTGCCCCTGAGATAGCCTTGTGAGGGTTGAATATCCGGCATTCTTCACTGTACCACATGTTCTGAGGGCAAAGAGATAGGCGGTGCAATCCGGAAAAAGAACAATCCCCAGGCAGGGGTTTAAATTTCCAAGCTAGAACTTCAAAACACTTCCAGAGATGGTTTCCCACTACAGCTAAGAAACAGAGGACATCCTAGGACATTTGTGTTAGATGGTCCAGACAGGTCATTGGTCAATACCTTCATTTTATGAAAAATGAGGATGCTGTGAGGATGATGTGGTGATGGTGGTGATGATGGGGGGGTGATAATAATGATGACAGTGCTGATGAGGTGATGGTGATGGATAATGGTGATAGATGTGGTGATGGTGGTGGTGATGATGATGGTGGTGATGGTGGTGATGGTGGTGATGGTGGTGATGGTGGTGATGGTGATGGTGGTGGTGATGGTGGTGGTGGTGATGGTGGTG
>PITA01033346.1:0-12978 GCA_004023965.1 Spilogale gracilis | reverse complement strand
AAAAAAAAAAAAAGTTAATGCAAGGGGCGTGTGGGTGGCTCAATCACTTGGGTATCTGACTCTTGATTTTGGCTCAGGTTGTTTCAGGGTCCTGGGATCAAGCCTTGGGCTCAGTGGAGAGTCTCCTTGCGGATTCTCTCTCTCTCCCTTTCCCTCTGCCCCTGCCCCTTCTCTCTCTCTCTCAAATAAAAAAAAAAAATTAAAGATTTTATTTATTTGAAAGAGAGACACAGTGAGAGAGGGGACACAAGCAGGGGAGGTGAAAGAGGGAGAAGCAAGCTTCCCACCAATCAGGGAGCTGGATGATATGGGGTTCTATCTCAGGATGCTGGGATCATCACCTGAGCTGAAGGTGATGCTTAATAATTGAGCCACCCAGGCGCCCCCCCAAAAATCTTTTTTTAAAAAAGAGTTGATGCAAAAAAGCCTGCCCCTGCAAAGAAAAATAATGAGGTATTATTTTACTTCAAAGGAAAACACTGATTTAGACTTAGGTTAAGTCTAAATTGAAAAATTGTGCTCTTAGTTTCAATAACTTTTGAGAAACTTGTAGTCTAATCTAATGCTTTCTTTCTTCAGAGTTAGACAAGTACAAGTAACTAATCATTTAGTATTTAAGTAATATCATTTTCATGTAACCATATGGTTGAATTGTTCACATGAAAGTAAAAGCAAAGTGAGAAGAGCGTTACATAAACAAGATTAGTTAGCTGTATTCCCTTGGGGCTTTTTGTTGGCCGAAGATTTCAGTGAAAGGCGCCACCAGTGGAGGAATGTTGAAGTACTCTTCTTTCTCATGGGAGTTAGCATTTTGTTTATATAACATTTTTTTTCAAGATCTATTGAACATTTTGACATATTAGACATTTGACTCTGTTACACAAATCATGAAAAAAAAAAACCCAAACGAAACTTTTCTGGGTGTGGGGCTTTAAGGGAAGAAGCTTATTTTTCAGTTTTTTCTTGGTTTCTAGTTTACGTTGACTCTTCTTTTCCTGTGTTTGCATCCTAATCCAGGTCCTGTAACTTTATGGGTTACTATAGGTCATTTTGGAAGTTCTGTCTTCTAGACTACCCTTTCCAACTCCACTCCCAGTTTTTGTTAGTGCTCTACTTAAAGACAAATAGTAGTTATTGTTTGCCAACCAGATGAAATTAAAAAAATATGTATTGAAATTCTAGTTAGTTAACATATAGTGTAATATTGGTTTCAGGAGTTGAATTTAGTGATTCATCACTTACATAAACACCCAGTGCTTTTCATAATAGGTGTCCTCCTTAAAATCCACCACCCATTTAGCCTATCCTTTACCCACCTCCCTCCATCGACCCTCAGTTTGTTCTCTATCATCCTCCATCAACCCTCAGTTTATTCTCTTATCATTAAGAGTCTCTTGGGCACCTGGGTGGCTCAGTGGGTTAAAACCTCTGCCTTCGGCTCAGGTCATGATCTCAGGGTCCTGGGATTGGGGCCCACATGGGGCTCTCTGCTCGGCGGGGAGCCTGCTTTCTCTTCTCTCTGCCTGCCTCTCTGCCTACTTGTGATCTCTGTCAAATAAATAAAATAAAATCTTTAAAAAAAGAATCTCTTACAGTTTGCTTCCCTCTCTTTTTTCTTCCCTTATGTTCATCTATTTTGTTTTTTGAATTCCACATGAGTGAAATCATATGGTATTTGTCTTTCTCTGAATGACTTATTTTACTTAGCATAATACCCTCTAGTTCCATTCATGTCATTGCAAATGGCAAGATTTCATTCTTTTTGATGGCTAAGTAATATTCCATTGTATACATATTCCATCTCTTCTTTATCTGTTCATCATTCGATGGACATTTGGGCTCTTTCCACAGTTTGGCTATTGTTGATAATGGTGCTATACACAGTGAGGTATATATATGCCCTTAATTTGTATTTTTGAATTTTTTTGGATAAATACCTAGTAGTCTGATTGCTGGATCATAGGGTAGTTCTAGTTTTAATGCTTCAAGGAACATCCCTATTATTTTCCAGAGTAGCTGCACCAGTCTGCATTCCCACCAACAGTTTAAGAGGGCTCCCCTTTCTCCTCACTCTCACCAACATCTGTTGTTTCCTGTGTTGTTAATTTCAGCCATTCTGACAGGTGGTAGATGGTATCTCATTGTGGGTTTGATTTATATGTTCTTGATGATGGATGATGTAGAGTATCTTTTCATATGTCTGTTAGCCATCTGGATGTCTTCTTTGGAAAAGCTATTCATGTCTTCTGCCCATTTCTTTCTTTCCTTCTTTTTTTTTTTTGTTTTAAAGATTTTATTTATTTAACAGAGAAACACAGCCAGAGAGGGAACACTCGATCCCGGGTCTCCAGGATCATGACCTGAGCCGAAGGCAATCGCTCAACCAGCTGAGCCACCCAGGCGCCCCTGTCTTCTGCCCGTTTCTTAATGGGATTGTTTTGTGTGTTGAGTTTGATAAGTTCTTTATAAATTTTGGATACTAACCCTTTATCAGATATGTCATTTGCAAATATTTTTTTCCCATTCTGTAGGCTGCCTTTTAGTTTTGCCAACCAGATGAAATTACTCAGTTTCATTTTGAAGGTATTCTTATTTTCTCATTAATCTCAATTTGGATTCTCCATTTTTTAGGCCTGTATTCACAGAAGCTGGTTTGTGACAGAATTTTCACCAGCCCACAGTAAAATGATAAAAATATGGATAATGTAGATAGAGTTGTGTTTAGCTAAAATTATTCAAATGCAAACTTTTTATATTTTTTCCTGCTTTTTCTGTATTTTTTAAATTTAAATTCAATTAGCCAACGTATTTTTCCTGATAAAAATTTTTTTCTTGGGGTGCCTGGGTGGCTCAATTGGTTAAGTGACTGCCTTCAGCTCAGGTCATGATCCCGGAGATCTGGGATCGAGTCCCACATCGGGCTCCCTGCTCAGCGGGAAGCCTGCTTCTCTCTCTCTCACTCTTCCTGCTTGTGTTCCCTCTCTGGCTGTGTTTCTCTCTATCAAATAATTAAAATCTTAAAAAAAATTTTTTTTCTTTGTAAAATAGTGATAGTTGATGATAGAATTTTAAAAAAGATTTTTCTTGGGAAAAGTACAAGTTGGTAACTTTTATGACTGCCTTCTTCCTACTTCCCTACCCCTCCCACCTCTCGCCATTGCAGAAGCACACACATACACTGTCTCTTAACATTTTTACAGGTCAGGAAAACTTAATGATTTCAGTTGTTTCACATAATTTATACTCAATAATCATATTTCCCCCCACTTCTCTGTCATTTCTCATAGTCGTTCCTGCTGTGTGTAATGTCCTTCTGATGCTTCATTACAAATTCTACATTTCCTAGGGGCACCTGGGTGGCTCAGTTGGTTAAACAACTGCCTTCGGCTCAAGTCATGATCCTGGAGACCTGGGATCAAGCCCCACATCGGGCTTCCTGCTCAGCAGGAAGCCTGCTTCTCCCTTTCTCGCTCCCCCTGCTTGTGTTCCCTCTCTCACTGTGTTTCTCTCTGTCAAATAAATAAATAAAATATTTAAAAAAATTCTACATTTCCTGTAATGCCAAGATCAAATCTCCTCTCCTTCAGTCAGTCTTCTTTATGTAACACCTGTACCTCCTCACCCATCTTAAACCTCTAGCATTAGTTGTGTGATAATTTTGTTTTTCAAATATGTTTTTTCTCTCTAGCTAGTCTTAATACCTATAAAAGAAAGAACATTTGAATTTCCTTAATAGAGAATTTGGTGGTAAGGACATAAAATTCATATACAGTGTTTTATGTTACAGTAATCCTGAATATATTATATATATGTGGGTATAATGATTGAATATTTATGAATTATAGTGACTCTTCACTATACATTTCCAGCTTTCTGCTTTCCAGATCTCCTGGTATTAGGTATATGCATGTGACTGGTTTTGGCCAATGAGATATGAGTAAAAATGATATGTTAATTCCAATTGGATGTTTTGAACTAATGTAGATTTACTGCCTCTGTTTTCCTGTGCATAGAGACCAAGAATATTCCAGTTGATAAATGATTTCAGTTGGTGAATGGGTCCTAGAGTGAGTGTAATGTGAAAGAGAGCCCCAAACAACTGGCAGTAAACTTGTAGTGTGCATGAGAAAGAAACCTTTGTTTCTTAGTCCACTGAAAATTTTGGGGATTGTAGATTATAGCAGCATAATGTAATCTATTGATACCTATTTAAACCATAGTTTTTTAAAAAAATAATTTCTAATTTTATTTCCTTGTTAAATTTATAATTTAATTCATTTAAAATTTCACATACATCAACTTTCAATATATGCTATTTCTTGCATTTAAAAAGAAAGAGTAGAAGATTTAAATTGCAATGTTTTCACCTCACAGTTAATATATTCAATGGGGAAAAATTGAGAACTTTTTCTCCAAGATCAGGAGCAAGACAAGAATATCCACTCTTCCCTTCCCACTTTCATTCAACACAATGCTGGAAGTCCTAGCCACAGCAGTCAGACAACAACAACAACAACAAAATAAAAGGCATCCAAATAGTAAGAAGTAAAACTTTCAGTATTTGCAGATTACCGGATACTACATGTAGAAACCCTAAGGACTCCACCAAAAAACTACTAGAACTGATAAATGAATTCAGTAGTCATAGGACGCAAAACCAATGTACAGAAATCCATTGCATTTCTATACAGTAATAATGAAGCAGCAGAAAGAAAAATTAAGAAAACAATTCCATTTGCAATTGCACCAAAAATGATTGAAATAACTAGGAGTAAACTTAACCACTGTGGTAAAAGATCCGTACTCTGAAAACTATAAAACACTGATTAAAGAAGTTGAAGATGACACACAGAAATGGAAAGACAGTCCAAGCTCATGTTTTGGAAGAATGAATATTGTTAAAATGTCTATATTACTCCAATAAATCCCTATCAAAATACCAATACCAGTTTTCACAGAAATAGAACAATTCTAAAAATTGTATAGAACTACGAAAGACCCCAAATAACAAAAGCAGTATTGAGAAGAACTAAACTATCACAGTCCCAGATTTCAAGAGAGAGTAATCAAAATAGTATGATACTGGTAAAAAAATAAATACAAAGATCAATGGAACATAATAGAAACCCACAAAACAAACCCCACAATTATATAGTCAGTTAATCTTTGACAAAAGAGACAAGACTGGGGGCGCCTGGGTGGCTCAGTTGGTTGGGCGACTGCCTTCGGCTCAGGTCATGATCCCGGAGACCTGGGATCGAGCCCCACATCGGGCTTCCTGCCCGGCGGGAAGCCTGCTTCTCCCTCTCTCATTCCCCCTGCTTGTGTTCCCTCTCTGGCTGTGTTTCACTCTGTCAAATAAATAAAATCTTAAAAAAAAAAAAAAGAGACAAGACTGATGGGAAAATGGCAAGCTCTTTAACAAATAACATTGGGAAAACTGGACAGCTACATGCAAAAGAATGAACTTAGACCACTTTCTTACACTACACACAAAAAATGAACTCAAAATGGATCAAAGATCTAAATGTGAGACCTGAAACATTAAAAGAAGAGAGCACAGGCAGTTATTTCTCTGACATCAGCCATGACAGTATCTTTCCAGATATGTCTCCTGAGTCAAGGGAAACAAAAGCAAAAATAAACTGTTGGGATTACATCAAAATGAAAAGCTTCTGCATAGCAAAGTAAACCAAGCAACAAAACCAGAAAACTTATCAACTGGGAGAAGATATTTGCAAATGACCTATCTGATAAAGAGTTATTATCTGAAATATATAAGGAACTATACCACTCAACACCTGAAAAACAATCCAATCACAAGTGGGCAGAAAACACAGACATTTTTCCAAAGAAGAAATCCAGATGGCGGACAGACCTGTGGAAAGAGGCTCAACATCATTCATCAGCAGGGAAATGTAAATCAAAGCTTACAATGGCATATCACCTCATACCTGTCAGAATGTCTAAAATCAAAAACATAAGAAACAAGTATTGCCAAGGACATGGAGAAATAGGAACTTTTGTGCACTGTTGGTGGGAATGCAAATTGGTGCAGCTACTGTGAAAAACAGTATGGAGCTTCCTCAAAAAATTAAAAATAGAGCTACCTGTGATCCTGGAATTGCTCCATTGGGTATTTACCCAAAGACTATAAAAACACTAATTCAAAGGGATACATGCATCCCTATGTATATTGCAGCATAATTTACATTAGCCAAATTAGGGAAGTAGCCAAGTGTCCAGTGATAGATGAATGAATAAAGAAGAGGTGAGGTGTGTGTGTGTATGTGTGTGTGTGTGTGTGTGTGTGTGTGTAGCAATGGAATATTATACAATCATAAAAGAATGGAATCTTGCCATTTGCAACAACATAGGAGGAACTACAGAATATAATGCTAAGCGAAGTAAGTCAGAGAAAGACAAATACCATACGACTTCTTCACTCATATGTGGAATTTAAGAAATAAAACAAATGGACGAAGGAAAAAAAAAAAGGCAGACCAAAAAACAGATTCCCAACTATAGAGAACAAACAGATGGTTACTAGAAGGGAGATGGGGGGTTGGCGGTAGGGAGAATGGGTGAAATAGGTAAAGGGGATTAAGAGTACACTTGGTGGTCAATGAATAATATATTGAATTGTTGAATTACTGTATTGTACACCTGAAGTGAATATAACATTGTATGTTAATTATATTGGAATTAAAAACTAAACCTGAATCTTTTTAGTGAGACCAAAATAATGACTCAAAATCTCATAGCAACATGCAGAAACATGTAGGACAGATTTGAAAAACACACTGATATTGAAATTGGCAAGTTGAAAACCAAAACACATATGAAGATTTAACCCTTTGAAAAGAAGCAGCTATGCAGTCCTCAAGAATGGAAATTTCCAAGTCTCATTAATACATGTGAAATTCTACTTCCTACTGCAAATCTTAATCTTCAGAAAGTTGGTTTGAATCAGTTTCTACCATATCACTGACATCATAAGTAATTTTACTTACTATTTTTAATTCATTCATGACCTAACATTAAATGAATAAATTCTTCACTGAGTTTATATGGTAAAGATCTGGCAGTGAAAAGTATCTTGTAAACTGGACAGATTAAAATATGAACAGCTAAAGCAGTAATCTGATAGGATCTATAAAGGAGTCTTGATGTGTAGAAATAATTTCCCATGATTCTTCAAGATGGTTGTACATATACCGCAAAAGCACAACAAGCAGTTGACTAACCTTACAGCTCTAAATTAAGTTTTGAACACTCTTTGCCTAGCACAAAGATATTTGGGATCGTGGTGCCATCTGCTGGCCAAGTACCAGCCTTTCAGATTCCCTTTTGTGACTTTTTTTTTTTCCTTTTAAGAAATACTGTGAATTACTTTACTTTCTAATAGTGTTAAGTCAATAAGTAAAAATATTTCAAATGCCAATTTAGAGAACTTATAAGAATTAAGACATATTTCTGTACAGTATAAAATATAGTTATATGATATAGTTTCAATCCTGAGTGTTTCATAATTATACTTGATGTATTTTTGAGAGCCTTACACAGTTAAAACGGCCACCTTTTTCTTAATATAAAATATAGTTTCCAAAAAATCCAGATTTGTCTGTTATTAAAATTTATTTTTTTCATATTTCTAGAAAATATTGAAGTAGAGGTCTTTGTGTGTGTGTGTGTGTGTGTGTGTGTGTGTGTGTGTGTTTAATATCAGAATTTATTTTTTAAATGTAAGAAGAAAGGGAAGGGAGCAGGAAATAACTTTGTTAATTGTCTGCTTTGTACTCAGCATTGTGCAGTATCTTTTAACTAGATAGTTTCCCTTAGCCCCACAACCACCCTTCATATTAGGCAGTGAGAACTCAATTTCCTGTTGAGAATTAAGTCTATGAGGTTAAAGACACAAATGTGAATGTTTTGGGGGGAAAATCAAGTTTATTTTAATAGAATGGTTGAAATTGCTCATTTATTAAGTATCCAAGAAAACGGATTTAACAGATTTTTTTCAGTCTTTTTCTTTTGTAGTGACTGATTTTTATCATTGTTAGAATATGTAGGTATTTGATTTAATTCTATTTTGGGGATAATGTAAGGCACAGAGTTGTTTTTGTTCTTTTCTACTACATTTTTGTTCGTTGCTGTCTCTTCAGTAACCAAATGAAACATTAAATATCAAGTAGGCACTCAATGGCTAATAACAGAAAGAAAGAAAAGAGAAAGAAAGGGGATAGAAATAGAGAGAGAGGGAAAAGAAAGAAAGAAGGGAAGAAGGTGGTAAGGGACAGGAGATAATTTGCTGCTTGGCATATAAAAAGCTTTGATAAAGATAGAGTAAGTTTCATCTAAGACATTGGGGTGTTGGGGAAGTGGAGTGGTGGAGAGTTAACATTTGTCAGAATTTGCTATATGACATGCATTGTTAGGCAGTTTGCACCTGTAACTTCATTAGTCCTAAAACCTATCAAGTGAGCTGTTTATTGTTTCCATTTTTACAGGTGAGAAAATTGTGCCCAGTGTAGTTAAACTGTTTATCCAAGGCCATACAACTCACAAGTGGCACAGTCAAGATTTAAATCTATATCTGTCTGTCTTATAAGATTTTTATTTTTAATGGGCTTCACTCATTTGCTAAATTCACTCATTTAGCAAAAATTTACTGATTGATGTATCACTCTTCTGAGTCTAATTTCTTCTCATAACTTGCAATATAATATGGAGCTCCAAAGTATTTCTTTAGTCAAAACCTCCCCTCTGAACTCTAGACAGGTATACCCACATGCCTGTTTGACATTTCCACTTGGCAGCCTGTACATACTTCAACCTAATATGTACAAACAACATTCTAAATTTTAGCCCCAAATATGTCTTTTTCTGAGTCTTTATTTTCTCTGAAAATTATACAACTATCCATATAGCTAATAAAATCAGAAAACCAAAAGTCATCCTTAACTCTTCTTTGTTTTATTTTTTAAATTCTGAAATCTTATTCTCATGCTTTACCTGACTTTATAAGATCCATACCCTGTCTCCATCTCTACCTGCCTTGTTTCCCATTTGCTAAGTCATGCAGGAATTCTGGCAGGTTTGAAAACAGATCAAACTCTTACAAAAGTACTTTGTACTTGATATCATCTTGCTAGAATGATTCCTCCATTGTTTCTCTCAGGCCTCAGCTTACACGAAACCTCCTCAGATAATTTGGTCTTAACAAGCTATAAATAAAAAAAAAATTCTAAGTAAGTTCCTTGTTCTTTGTATCATAGTACTATGTTCATTTTCTTCCTACTACTTGGAATGGTCTGGACTTATTTTACTTCTTTGTTTACTTATTGAATATGTCTTCACAAAGACTAAATTCCTTGACTCGTTGAGTTTGTCTGTCTGGTTCGTTGCTGCAAATCTGTGATGACCTAGCACTGAGCTTGGTACTGAGAAGATAGGTGATAGATACTAGCTGAATCCACAAATAATGTTCAGCAGAACCTCTTGAAGTATACCTGCGCATTTAGAATACTTGTTCTGAGGCTCATAATTATATCCATTTTACAAACAAGAACTTTTTTGTGTCTATCAGAATTTTGTCTTCAGCTTCTTCTATTTTCTCTTACAGCTCCCCATGGATTAGAGACTCCTAAATCCAAACCTTTAACTCAGACATTTCTTTTAATTTTAGGCTTTGGTTACTCCGAGTGTTCTGGGTATAATGCAGGCAACTGAAACAGTTCTTTCAAAGCCAAACTGTGTTTTTCTCCACAAATTCCTCTTCTTTCTGTATAATATATCTAGATCAGTGTCAACACAATCCACCAGTTCACCAAATCTGCTAACAGTTTGAGACCTTATGTGCTCTGCTCTGTTTCATCCCATATAATCAGTGAAGTCCAGCCAGCTTTAGCCCAGATATGTCTTTTCATCTGATTCCTTATTATATCCTTGCTGACCAACTCCAGCATTAAGCAAGGTGCTTTTTGCATTGTAGTTGGTGTTTAATGACTCTTTTCAAAATAAGAGATGATCAGAGAGGTTAGATGGGTTCCTCAAGGTAATATGTCTTGTGTGGAAGGTTTGAACTTAGGTTTTCTGACTCTTTTGGCTGCTGTAGTGTTGGCATAAAGGGGCACTTTCAGGAGGAGTTTTTTTTTTTTTTTTACATATATATCTACATTTATTCATATTCACAAAATACGCATTGAGTAACCAAGCAATACAGTGGAATTCAGGGAACTTGATTTTTGCTTCTGCTTCCTGGAAGCCTCTTATTTTGGACTAGTTGTTTGCGTTTCTTCATCTCTAAAACATGGGGATTAGATGAAATGCAAGCTGGATCCCTGTTGACTTTATTTTTATTTTGTTATTATGTTATGTTAGTCACAATGCAATACATCATTAGTTTTCGATGTAATGTTCCATGATTCATTGTTTCTGTATAACACCCAGTGCTCCAAGGGATATATGCCCTCCTTAATACCAATCACTGGGCTAACCATCCCCCCTTTAAAACCCTCAGTTTGTTTCTCGGAGTCCAAGTCTCTCGTGGTTCATCTCCTCCTCTGATTCTCACCCCCTCTTCATTTTCCCCTTCCTTCTCCTAATATCATCCATGCTATTATGTTCCACAAATAAGTGAAATTATGTAATTGACTTTCCTTGCTTGACTTATTTCACTTAGCATAATCTCTAGTCCCATCCGTGTTGATGCAAAAGCTGGGTGTTCATCCTTTCTGATGGCTGAGTAATATACCTTTCTGTAATCTACACTATTTCTTCCCTCTATCCTATAATTCAATCCCAAATAAATTTATGAACTAAATTAGAGTAACATTCCTTGTATACAAACATAGCCCAAGAGTAGCTTTTACCTTCCAAGCAGTTCACCCAAGTCTCCTCTATAAATGACATTCTGTACTTGCTTACTTAGATTATGTTATGTATACCTCATGATTAATTTAAATATGTGAATTAGCATGGTGCATTTAAGACTAATGAAAATCTGTGATCTGGTAATTTATATATAAGTATAAACACAAATATAAATATATATATTTGTAGTCATCAGATATAAGATTATTCTGATTTAAAAGAATGATATTAAACTTTTAAAAAAGATTTTATTTAATTATTTAACAAAGACAGAGAGATCACAGGTAGGCAGAGAGGCAGGCAGAGAGAGAGGGGGAAGCAGGCTCCCCGCCGAGCAGGGAGCCCTATATAGGGCTCGATCCCAGGACCCTGAGACCATGACCTGAGCCGAAGACAGAGGCGTAACCCACTGAGCCACTCAGGTGTCCAAGATTAAACTCTTAATCAGCTTTTATTTTTATTTATTTTTTTTTAAAGGTTGTATTTATTTATTTGACAGAGAGAACCACAGCCAGAGAGGGAACACAAGCAGAGGGAGTGAGAGAGGGAGAAGCAGGCTTCCCACCGAGCATGAAGCCCGATGCGGGGCTCGATCCTGGGTCTCCCGGATCATGACCTGAGCCGAAGGCAGTCGCCCAACGAACTGAGCCACCCAGGCGCCCCTTAATCAGCTTTTAAACAAATTGAACATAATTTATGTCACTTGGATTTTCACATACATCTTCACTCTTTTTAATAACTAATTAGTAACTTCAGTGTAGATCAATAAACTAAAGAAATAAACTATTTTCAAAACATTAGGGCAGTTTTTGTATTAGGTTGATTATTAAATATTATCTTGTGATATTCTTGCAAACTGAATGTTATATCCCCTGGGATTTTATAAAATTTTGTTGAGAACAGCCGTGCTCATTTGTCTGTGTGTTACCTATGGCTGCTTTTGTGCTATAGCTGCACAGTTGAGCAGCTGCAAATGGCTTGCAAAGCCTGAAATATTTACTTTCTGAACCTTTACAGAAAACGTTTGCCTACCCCTGGTTTAGAATACTATAGCCAAGACTACCCATGTTCCCTCAGGTTCCATCCCTGTATTGCAAATGCCTTGTCCCTGTCTGAAGGGTTTCTCTGGGTCTGAGCACTCTGGCCTGTGTTCTCTGCAGGTCAAAGTGTTCACATATCAACAGCCCTCAACCAATGATAGCCAACCCATAGATTAGGCATGTTTAACGCCAACAGATTTTTTTTCATGGGGTTTCAAGTCTGGTTGCCCATAGTGCTAACTGTCTTGACAAAACAGCCCTCTCTGACTTCCCACCCTACCAGGTTTTCCTGGGACCTCCTCTCAAATGAACTATTTGTACTAGAATCCTTCTTGCAGAATATGCTTTTGGGGGACATCAGTACTGAGACAAATATGAATTATTTGTGTATATAGATTATTTAGGGTGTCACTCTGATATATAAGCTACCTAAGTGTGATAAAAAATTTATAACCAAACATTTGGGCCATTTTTTTCTTACTAATAAAAGAAAGACAGGTTTTGTTAATTAATAGTTTTATTCTGTGTGCCATTTATTGGTCAAATTTATCCTGAAAGATGCAGTTTGATAATTTTCTCATATTTTTGAACATTAATGCTTATTCCAGTAGAGTTATTCCTGAAGTATTGAATTAATTTTTCATATTGTAAAATCTTTGTTTCATCCTTTGTAAAATTTATATTTTCTTTTTTACTAATAAGTTTTGCTATGTCTTTAGAAAACATCTACTCAAATTTTATTTTGCATCAATAATAGATGGAAACAAACACAGCATAAGAGGTAGCCAAGAGATTTTTTTCTATGTGATAATTAGCTATAGGTTCAGAATGTTTAAGAATAAATATTTCTTAAAACTCTGGAAAATATGACATGATACTATATGTGGAAAACCCAAAAGACTCTACCCCCAAACTACTGGATCTCATACAACAATTTGGTAATGTGGCAGGATACAAAATCAACGCGCAGAAATCAGTTGCATTCTTATACACCAACAACGAAAAAATAGAAAGGGAAATCAGAGAATCGATTCCATTTACTATAGCACCAAAAACCATAAGA
>PITA01033345.1:0-12865 GCA_004023965.1 Spilogale gracilis | reverse complement strand
TGTTAGCAAGGATCTTGTTGAGAATCTTGGCATCCGTATTCATCAGCGATATTGGTCTGAAGTTCTCCTTTTTGATGGGGTCTTTGTCTGGTTTGGGGATTAGAGTGATGCTGGCTTCATAGAAAGAGTCTGGAAGTTTTCCTTCCGTTTCTATTTTTTGAAAGAGCTTCAGGAGAATAGGTGTTATTTCTTCTTTGAAAATTTGGTAGAATTCCCCAGGGAATCCGTCTGGGCCTGGACTCTTGTTTGGGGGAGGTTTTTGATCACTGCTTCAATCTCATTACTAGATATAGGTCTATTCAGATCGTCAATGTCTTCCTGTTTCAGTCTTGGTAGTTTATAGGTTTCTAGGAATGTATCCATCTCTTCTAGATTGTGAAACATATTGGCATATAATTGGTGATAGTAATTTTTGATGATTGTTTCTCTTTCCTTGGTGTTAGTCATGATCTCTCCCCTTTCATTCATGATTTTGTTAATTTGGGTCTTCTCCCTTTTCTTTTGGGTTAGTTTGGCCAATGGTTTATCGATCTTATTGATTCTTTCAAAGAACCAGCTTCTAGTTTCATTGATGCGTTCTACTGTATCTCTCGTTTCTGATCCATTCATCTCTGCTCTAATCCTTATAATTTATGTCCTTGTGTGGGGGGTTGGTTTGACTTTTTGTTGATTTTCCAGTTCTTTAAGGTATAATGAGAGTTGGTGTATTCGGTATTTTTCAATTTTTTTGAGTGAGGCTTGGATGGCTATGAATTTCCCCCTTAGGACTGCCTTGCTCTATCCCATAGGTTTGGATCGACATATCTTCATTCTCGTTGGTTTCCATGAAATGTTTCAGTTCTTATTTGATTTCTTGGTTGATCCACATATTCTTGAGTAGGATTGTCTTTAGCTTCCAAGTGTTTGATTTTCTCCTGAACTTTTTATGGTGGTTGAGTTCCAGTTCCACGGCATTGTGGTCAGAGAAATGCAGGGAATAATTTCAATCTTCCGGTATCAGTTGAGCCCTGATTTGTGACCTAGTATGTGGTCTATTCTGGAGAAAGTTCCATGTGCACTCGAGAAGAATGAGTATTCTGCTGTTTTAGGGTGAAATGTTCTGAATATATCTATGAGATCCAGCTGGTCCAATGTGTCATTCAAGGCTCTTGTTTCTTTGTTGATTTTCTGTTTAGATGACCTGTCCATGGCTGAGAGTGGTGTGTTAAGATCTCCTACAATTAATGTATTCATATCAATATGATTCTTTATTTTGTTTAACTTATTAGTTGGCTTATTAGTTGGCTGCTCCCATGTTAGGGGCACAAATATTTACAATTGTTAGATCTTCTTGATGTATAGACCCTTTAAGAATGATGTAGTGTCCTTCTGTGTCTCTGACTACAGTCTTTAGACTAAAATCCAATTTGTCTGATATGAGAATTGCTACCCTGGCTTTCTTTTGGGGTCCATTCACATGAAAGATGGTCTTCCATCCCCTCACCCTCAATCTGGAAGTGTCTTTTGATTCAAGATGAGTCTCTTGTAAACAGCATATGGATGGGTCCTGTCGTTTTATCCAGTCTGCAACCCTGTGTCTTTTTATTGGAGCGTTTAGGCCGTTCACATTGAGGGTCATTATTGATAGATATGTTTGTATTGACATCATGTTGCCTATGGAGTTCATGTTTCTATAGATTACCTCTGCATATTTCTGTTTTGTGTCACTCTTGGGTCGGTTTCTTTTTTATAGAACCCCTCTTAGTATTTCTTGTAGTGCTGGCTTGGTGGTTGCATAATCTTTTAGCCCTTGGCAGTCTTGGAAGCTCTTTATTTCTCCTTCCATTTTGAAAGTCAACCTTGCTGGATACATTATCCTTGGTTGTATATTTTTGTCATGTAACTTCCTGAATATGTCTTGCCAGCCCTTTCTGGCTTGCCAGGTTTCTGCGGAAAGGTCTGATGTTATTCTGATGGTCCTCCCTCTATAGGTAAGGGATCGCTTTCTCCTAGATTCCCTTAAGACATATTCTTTGGTTTTATGATTCGAGAATTTTACTATTATGTGCCTGGAGGTTTTTTGGCCTCATTGATCTTGGGGGGTGACCTCTCTACTTCTAGGACATGAACATTTGTTTCATTCCTCAGATTTGGGAAGTTTTCATCCATTATTTGTTCAGTATTTTGTAGGCTTCTCTCTCTCTCAGTTCCTTCAGGAATTCCAATAATTCTGATATTGGAGCATTTCATGGCATCATTTATTTCCCTTATTTTGTTTTCCTGGGATTTTAGCTGTTTGCTCCAAGACTTCTCTTGCTCCTCCTTCTTAATCCATCTGTCTTCTAAATCACTGATAGGATCTTCAACTTCACTTACTCTGGCTGTTAGCATATTTAAATTAGATTGCATCTCATCTAAAGCCTTTCTAACCTCAGCTTTCACTTCTGTTACTATGGCTTCCACTTTGAGACTAATGTTCTTTTCTAAATTGACCATTTCTTGGACTATTGCTGCCATGGATTCCATTTCTGTCATATTTTTTATGTTCATTTCCAGTAATTCTGTGACCGAGGTTGCAGTCTCAGGGTTCTTCTTCTGTTGGGTGTTCCTTCTCGGAGTCATTGTGGCGAGGAGTGTTTGAGGGGGTGTATGGCTAAATATATCAGCCACTATCTAGATGGATTGGTCGTTGGAAGGTTTTGGAGCAACCAGAATTCACCACTGAAAAGGGAGGAGAAAGAAAAAAGAAAATGGAAGAGAGGAAGCAAGAAAAGAAACCCCTGCCAGAGTGGGGCCCGGTGGTAGGATTTATATGGTACAGAACTGTTACAGGGTAAAGAAAAGGGTTATTAGGGTAAAGGAAGAGATCAAAAAGTGAAGCCCAACCTATATGACCCCCAAGACCAGTATTTATATAATATAAAAGCAAAGACAGTTACACAAACACACTGACAAACTAGAATGGGAAGGTGATGGCAGACACTCCTTATTGACAAGGAATGCGTTTCAGACGCTCCCGAGTTTGTCTTGTTATTATTGTTGGAGGAGCCCACTTTCAAAAGATATAGGGAGATTAAAACTGGTTGTATATAGGGGTAGTATTGAATAGGGATGTGGGATTGACTTGAAGCTTATATCTAATGTACACATAAATGAGAGAATAAAGGAAAGAGGAGAGAAGAAAGGGAAAAACAGAGAAAGCGAACAGGGAAATAAGAGGCAACAACAAAAGCAGAAAATACAGGAGTGTGTTTGAAAAAATTTCAGGGTAAAAAAGAAAAAGAAATGTTATGTGGTGTTGTATTGGGTATCACGTTGTGATAAGAAGGGGGTTAAAAATTGAAAGACGAAAAACCATGAGGATGTATTTTTAAGCTTAAAGTGGAAGCTTTAAAAGTAAAAATAGAAAAAAGTTTAAAAAAGTAAATAAGGTGGAAAACTGTGTCAATGAGTTGTAGGGCTTTTGGTACTTGTAGTCAGTTCCAGGAGTTTAATAAATTGCCTTTCCCCCGATTTGGGGTTTTGCATTGGAGTGTTGTCCTCCTGAGCTTCTGGCTTGCTTTCTGGGGGCGGGGCCTGCCGCTCTGTTTCAGTCCTTCTACCTGGGCTGCGTCTCTCCGCCCCCTTGCTAGAGGCTGGTCTCTATGGTAACCAGGTTATCAGGTTACAATTCTCTGGTAGCGGAGCGTTGTTCTTTGAGGTCTTTTTTCAGCTGCTGAGGAAGTCAGGTCTGAGCAAGATGTCTGCGCCCAGACCTCCCTCCCAGAGAGAGCCTCTACACAGAGAGGGGCTCTTTCCAGCCTCCCGGTTGGCAGCCTGTCACAGCTGGGCTGGCGCAGATGTTGTATTGATTTCTGCCCCCGCCCCTGCTTGTCGCTTCACTCCTGCATCTCAAAGCCACAACTCCTTTTGGATCGTGCGACCTTGTCTGTGCCCCGGACCTGTGGCCTCTCCGTTCCCACGCAAGTCTGTAACATCCCCTTCCCTGGGGGTCCACGCCCGTCCCCCGGGGTGGAGAGAAGCGGGAGAGAAAGGCAGTGGCGGAAAAATAGAATCCTTGCCTTCCGCTCTCGTGGCTTGCCTCGGGCTCCGCTGTGTTCTCGTTTCTGTCTCGCCCCGATTCAGACCATAATCTGCTGTTATTCCTCACTCACAGAGCACTTTCGTGTTGGGGTATTTGCTCTCAATGGTTCAGCTCTGCGGGCTTCCTCCCCCACACCCTGTCTCTGGGGGCAAGCCTCCGGTCCCTCTTACTTGTTTCTACCTTTGTGCCGATGGTCCTTGTCTCCTGTGGTGATCCAGAAGTGCGAAATATCACATTTCAGGCTGATTTCGTGGGTGTTCACAGTGGTCTTGTAGTGTTTTTTTGCTGGAATTCAGCTCTCTTCAGGGAACTCCCTGACATGTGGTCACCTGGCCTTCCACCATCTTGACTCCAGTCCACATATACTTATCTTTACTGCATTTATACTTCCTACTTTTCTTCCTTTGGCTTATGGTCTTTCCTATTAATTCAAAGAGTCCCCTTTAACATTTCTTGTAAGACAGATTAAATGGTGACTAAGTCCTTTAACTTTCATTTGTCTGGAAAACCCTTCTTCTCTCCTTCAATTCTAAATGATAGCCCTGTTGTGTAGAGTATAGGCTGCAGGTGTTTTCCCTTCAGCACTTTGAATATATCATGGGCACTCTCTTCAAGCCTGCAAAGTTTCTGCTGAAAAATCCATTGATAGCATTATGAAGTTTCCCTTTATATAAATTTTCTTTTCTCTTGCTGTTTTAAAAATTCTGTCTTTAGCATTACTTTTTGCCTTTTTAACTACAGTGTTCTTTAGTGTAGACCTTGTAGGATTGATTTTTTTGGGTGCTCTCTGTGCCTTCTGGATCAGGATTTCTGTTTCCTTCCTCAGATTTAGGAAGTTTTTAGCTTCTTTCTTGAAATACGTTTATTTCTTTAAATAAACTTTCTGCCCTGTTTTCTCTCTCTTCTCTTCTGGGATCCCTATAAAGTGAATGTTATTTTCTTGATGGTATTGTTGAGTTCCCCAAGTCCATTTTTATTTTTATTAATATTTTTATTTATTCAGTTTGATCACTTTCTGTACTCTAGGCTGCTGATCTTTTCTTCTGCTTTCTCTAGTCTATTATTTATTCCATCTACTTTATTTTTTATTTCAGCATGACCAGGTGGGATTTATCCCTGGGATGCAAGTGTGGCCCAACATTTCCAAATCAATATGATAGAACAAATCAATAAGGGAAGAAAGAAGAACCACATGGTCCTCTCAATTGATGCAGAAAAGGCATTTGACAAAATACAACATCCTTTCTGAGTCAAACCTTCAGCATATAGGGATAGAGGGAACATTCTTCAAACTTCATAAACTCCATCTATGAAAAACCCACAGTGAATGTCATTCTCAATGGGGAAAAGCTGAGAGCCTTCTCATTGAGATCAGGAACACAAAAGGATGCCCACTCTCGCCACTGTTGTTCAACATAGTGCCAGAAGTCCTAGCAACAGCAATCAGACAACAGAAAGAAATAAAAGGTATTCAAATTGGTAAAGGAGGAGTCAAACTCTCTCGTTTTGCAGATGACATGATACTTTATGTGGAAAACCCAAAAGACTTGTAGTCTTGCCCTGTAGTTCAATGTCCCCTATTTAGCAGAATCTCAGGTTTCAGGTGTACCTCTGATGTATGTCATGTGTGCCGTCTGTTGTGGCTGAGCCATGTTTGCCTTCAGTCTGGTCATCGGCAATGGCTCTCTTTGCCTGTCATGGACAAGGTTTGGTCCCTGTGTTGTTAGTGTACCTGTCTGGGCTTGGGATTGAGTTGAGTTAGATGAGGCATTTTCCATAGATATGGTAGCACTGAACTACAGTGCTCTTCATCTGTGTTGTCCCCTGAGAAGCTTTACTTTGGATGGAGCCTGCAGTCAGACCATATGTCTGCTCCCAGCCCATTTTTGGGCCACAGTCAGACTGGTGTATGTGAGGTTATCTTCCCCTTTCCATGGGGCAGGAGTTGCTTTGGTGTGGTGTTAGCTTCTATCATGGCTGCTTGCACACCCTCAGTCTTGCAGTGTCACTTTGGATGGGTTCTGGCAGGACCCATGCAACTGTCGGGGCAGGGCATGAAGTTTTAGCAAGGTTTGTGTTGGTCTGTTGCAGGAGGGGACCTGCAGCCACAGGGACTGGGGCTGATAAGATTGAAATGGGGTGGAACTGCAGAAGCATGTAGGGTGGGATGCATGGTGTTAACTAGGTTTGCATGGGACTGCTGTGGGAGGAGATCTGGAGCCAAGACCTGGATGGAAAGACGTCTGTAGGAAAACATGAAGGTAGGATGTGCTGTGAGGAGTTAAGTAGCAAGTGTTGGTGCTATGCACTGATTTCTGCAGGTATCTGTGTGTCTAGGCTTGGGTGTAGGGGAGGAGAATGGTGTCTGCCAGCTCCTTTGTTCATGCAGAAGTCTCCCAATGATCCCTGACCCTCTGTCACATGCTCTGAGATTAGGAAACAGCTCTCTTTCTTGTACACCCCAGGTATCTTTCAAGCTCCTGCTTCTGTGCTGTATCTCAGCAGGGCTGTTTGTTATGCTCTCTCTTTAAGAGCAGGGACTCAGTTTCCTTTGCCCTCCCAGATCTCCCAGAGCCCAGCCCACTGATTTTTTAAAGTTCCAGGTATAAGCCCCATTCATTGTAGGAACTCACAAAATTTGACCCCTCCAGTTTTCAAAACCAAATGTTATGGGGATTTGTTTTCCCTGTGTGGGATACCTGGTGTGAGAGTCTATTTCTCTCCCCTTTCCATGTACATGGTGTCCCTCTCTACTGGGGAGTGTGCTGTGGGTCTGATTAGCTCCTGACTATGTCTGTGTCCTTCATACTCTCTTCAGTGTGGCCTCCTCTTAGCATTTTGCTGTGAAGTCTGTTCTTCCAGTATTCATGTTATTTTCTGGATTATTGACATTGATGTGGGTGTAATCCAGTTGTTTCCTTGGGAGGAGGTGAGATCATGGTCCTCCTACTCCTCCTCATCTTCCCCGGATGTCCTGAAAACATCACTCTTGGCATCCTCACTCTCTCCTCACTGATAAGACTGATTTATCTTATTGTTAAATTCTGTAGAAAGAACCAGTCTTGCTGGGCGGTGTGCCTTCTAGGTCCCTCTTAAGCAGCTCACAGGTGTTCAAGACACAGGTGTTGTCTTCCATTTAAGTAGCTCTCGACTACATCCCAGTTGTTAGGGTTTATGTTGCTCTACCTTGAGTGGAGGAATAATTACGTCCATTTGGGGAGCAATTTAGGGAACCCAACTGAAGTCATGGTCCTCAGTCAGTTTTATCCATATATTAGGCTACAATAAGGATTGGCCTTTCTCTTAATGTCTGTTTTCTCATTGGTTCTAAACTCAAGTGTGGAAGATAGGGTGGCGTTTATTGGTGCTTCCAAATCTAAATAATA
The DNA here is from genome assembly GCA_004023965.1 of Spilogale gracilis. Classification (NCBI taxonomy): domain Eukaryota; kingdom Metazoa; phylum Chordata; class Mammalia; order Carnivora; family Mephitidae; genus Spilogale; species Spilogale gracilis. The sequence continues at coordinate 5,416 of PITA01033345.1, read as the reverse complement.
ATATCTTACCCATTTTCTACATGAATTAACTGAAACTTGAAGGGAGTTACCTTTTTCCATGTTTGCACTGTTAGTTAATGACACAACTTGGATTTGAATCTAGTGGATTGTTTTTTACAAACTTTTCAGTACTTCACACCACAGTGTCTGTGGGAATGTGAAACTTTACTCTTTGCAAATGAGTTTTGGGTAAACTGATTAGCTCTCATCTAGCAGACAAGTCAATTTGGGTGTTCTGTCATTGAATGGGCTGAATTTAAGAATCAAAGAATATAATTTTAGCTCTTTGTGGCATCTAAGAAAATGTGGTGAGTTTGGCTCTGAATTATATACAACAGGGCATCTCTCTGTAGTGTCTGTAGGGTCTTGCCATTCTACATCTCCCCCTTCAGTCAGTTCTTTCATTTGAGTGGCAAGAGGGCCATCAATTCAATAAAGAGCACTTTAGTCTCCTAGAATTAAGTTTCAGAGAAACTTATTAGAGTATGTTATGCGTATCTTTACAATTTATTAGAATATCTTTAATGAATAGTGTATTAAAGTGGAGAGATTATGCATGCTATAGGCAAATAGCTCAGATTATAACTGGATGGTGGTAGTCAAGATATTTGACTTCTCTGACCTTTAGCTTCTTCATTCAGAAAATGGGGGGCAGTGCTCCCATGTTACTGCTTATAAAAGGTTTTGATATAGTTTAGATATTGGATATGTATGTGGTAAAACAGCTATTTCATTGTGGAAATTTCAAGCTCAATTTTTATGGTTGCCTGCTTTTAAAGCCATCTCTGCTCTGGTGAAATGTCTTAAGTGACTGGCTCTTCAGGGCAGAATTCATCATGGCACACTCAGGAGTGAGCTGCAAACCCAGAAGACAAGCTGTTTGGTTACACAAGATGCCAGTGTTTTGCAGAAGCCCCTGGGAAATTGTCATGCTAGGAAGGCAGCCTTGTGGAAGGGTTAAGGGTAGGTGTAGCCAGGTTTGAAGCTGCCTTGGTGAATTACTGTCTCTGACCTTGCACGAGGGTCTATTCTCTCTCTCCCTCAGATTCCTTGTTTGTAAAATGAGGATAAAATACTATCACCTTTCTTATTAGGTTGTTGCAAGGACTAAATAAATCAGTAGGTATAAGGCAGTTATAATGACGCTTGGCACATAGTAGGCACTATATAATTATTAGAGATGATGACAATGATGAGGAGGAGATGATGGATATTTCTATTGTCTTGTTACAAGTTTTTTCTTTTTTTAAGATTTTATTTATTTGACAGAGAGAGCATAAGCAGGGGGAGCAGCAGGCAGAGGGAGAGGGAGAAACGTGGGGCTTGATCCCAGGACCCTGGGATCATGACCTGAGCCAAAGGCAGACCCTTAACCATCTGAGCCACCCAGGTGCCCCTACAGGGTTTTTTTTCTTTCAATTGTTCAGCATTTCAATTCAACATTTCAAATGTTCAGCCAGTTTTCTTTTCAAAAGAGTAGATCGTGTGAGAGGCAAGTAAAATAAGAGAAACGTGCATGACTTTTTAGAGACATCCTTGACTTTTGGTGGCTGGGCTCTGAGAGTGAACGGAGAGTGGAGCTGTGCTGGTGGCGTGGAGAGGCCTGTCCCAGCTCACGGGAAAGTGTGGCCTCAAACGACTGGTTCAGAAGTAGGGTTGCTCGTGGCGCTGGCTATTTGCAACAGCTTTAATATTAGTCAAGAAACTCCCTGACAGAGAGATGAAGGGTCTTTGTTTGTTATAGCTCTCTCTACCCCAAAGAGAAGAGCTGGAAAATGAGGTAAAAAGGCTTAAAGGCTTTCCTTCATTTCCGAGGGGTTCAGTTTCTTACTCAGCTTTAAGGTCTTGGGTCTTGGGCAATACGTGGCTTTGAGACCCAAGAGGAAACCAAAGTCACCTGCGCTTGTGGAATTAGGCAGCTCAGAGCAGGGGGTGACAGCACAGCTAACAACCCTCTCTGAGTAGGTGCTCCCATGAGCCTTACACAACCACAAATCCTCTCCGTGAACTGGAGGCAAGTCAGAAACCTACATAGGAATTAATGAACCAAGGCAAACTTCACAGTGGCAGGCTAAGTCAGAGGCCAGGGCAGAGAAGCTAGCAGCAGAATCCAAGGAGAGAATAAAAAATTTATGGTAATCATTGGTGAATAGAGATGGAAGTGGTGAGTGTTAGACATTACCCAACCTAATTCAACCACAAGCCAGGATTATGGATCATGAAGGCTTACATTGACTCAAGTCTTTGTCTGAAGACAGGTGGTTACATCACTGTAGAGTTATTTTCTCTTAAACGTGAAAGCAATTGTAAAAAGTCTATGTATAGTTATTTATATTATGTATTAAAGATTTTCTTTCCTTGTTGGGTAGGAGCTAAATTAAATAGCTGGAGGAAAAATGTTTTAAAAATCTGCAAGTTAGGTTTCATGGAGAGAGAATTTGACAGCCTAAAAGAATCATCTCAGGGAGTCTCTTCCCTATTTGGGGCAAGTTATTCAAGATATCCTTAGAATAAGAGGGTAAGCAGGGTGGGAGAAGCAGCACCCTGTTGAGGAGCATAATAATCTTCCTTAGATCTACAGTCTAACCTTTGTTCCTTTGGAGCTTTATCAGAATACCAAGAATGAAAAGTTGTATGCGTTTTCTCTGCCAGTGTTGTGGGAAGAATGGGTGGGAATGGCTCGCTCTGCAGACTTGTGAGTGGGTCACCTGGTATGTCCGCTCGAGCGTTCAGGTTGGTTCTGCCATCTCTGTGTGCGTGTCAGGGTGAAGAGAGATATATTACAATGTGGGGATGCCAATAGACAGGATCATTGGCTGGCCCTTGACTCCACCAGTCCTTCCCTTGGATAGGGCTGGCAGGCTGTTCCATGTGAACTATGAGGCAGAAAAGCTCCGGCTCTCATTTCCAAAGATGTGGAGTGATAGTGCATAATGGAGTCTAGAGTGAGTGAGTACAAACGCAGGCACATAAATCACTTTTGTTGGTTTTTTTAAAAGATTTTATTTATTTATTTATTTATTTGACAGAGAGAGAGAGACAGCAAGAAAGGGAACACAAGAAGGGGGAGTGGGAGAGGGAGAGGCAGGCTTCCCACCGAGCAGGGAATCCCAGGACCCTGGGATCACGACCTGAGCCAAAGGCAGATACTCAATGACTGAGCCGCCCAGGTGCTGCCATAAATCACTTTATAACAGGGTCTCTTCTTTCCACGTCCAACTCAAGCATAAACAGAGATTTAGCAAGTATATAGCAACAGACACCACAGAAGTAAAGATTTTTTAAATATCTAATGCTGGGACAACTAATCAAATATTTGGGCAATAATTAAATTATCATTGTAATATATAAACCAAAAATTACTTTCATGTAAATTAAGTAGTAACTATTAATTGAGTGCTTACTATGCATGCCGTGCTATGTTTTCAATATATTATTAAATATTCACGACAACTTTTCAAGATAGGTATCATCACCACTTAAGAAATGGCGATGTCTTAGAAAGGGTCACTCAGTGGATATGGGCAGGCCTGGGATTCCACACATCCCAGGGAAGACTGAATGTACTGCACACAATGATGGGCTTCCTCTAATGAGGCACACAGAACAAAGCTATCAAGATACTTATCCACTTATTACTGGAAAGGATTTTTGTAAGCATAGTCACTGAAGAAACAAAGAAAAGATGGGCAACAGAAAACCCAAACATTAAAAAACAAAATCTAGAATCTTCTGTAATTCATATGTAAAGCTAATTTGGCAGCCTGGGAAAAATATTAGGATTATGCAAAGATAGGCAAAAGATTATAAGCTTTAACATATTCAGTAATTTTTAAAAATCCACAAAGAAAACATCTCGGAAAATGGACAAGAATCAATAAAAAACAATTTGGAAAAGAAATGCAAATGGGCAGTATATGTGAGAACATGATCAAACACAGTGAGTTACAATTTCTCACCTTTGGATTGGCAACAGTTTGAGAAAGGTGCAGTGAAACAGGTATTTTCACATGCTATATATAGGTTGGTAAATTTATTTTAAGTTTATTTATTTATTTGAGAGAAAGAGAGTGAGCGCGAGTGTGAGGACAGGGGGAGAAGCAGAGCCAGAGGGAGAAGCAGACTTCCCATTGAACAGGGAGCCTGACGAAGGGATCGATCCTGGGACTCAATCCCAGGACTCTGGGACTATGACCTGAGCCAAAGGCAGATGCTTAACTGAGCCACTCAGGCACCCCAGATTCAAAAATAATTTAAGAAGCCTTTCTGATGCACCTGGGTGGTTCAGATGGTTAAAACCACTGCTTTCGGCTCAGGTCATGATTTCAGGGTACTGGAATTGAGGACTGCATCGGGCTCTCCGCTCAGCAGAGAGCCTGCTTCCTTCTCTTTCTCTGCCTCCCTCTCTGCCTACTTGTGATCTCTATCAAATAAATAAATAAATAAAATCTTAAAAAAAAAAAGTCTTTCTGGATAGCCACTTAGATATGGGGAGAAAGTATGAAAGAGTTCAAATGGTTTGAATTTTGGATCCCATTTCTGAGGACGGCTTTTTTTGTCCATGGAAATAGAACTGTGTATGGAGTGTCGGATAACTAAATTTTAGTTTTTGATATTTGTGATGTCATTGGACGAATTATTTAATCATTCTAACAGCTTTTCATCTGTAAAATGGTAATGATGCCAAGTTTCTGTGAGATTCTATGGCACAGTGCACTTTAAAGAACTACTTGGTTAGTGGCAATTGTATACTCTAGTAATATTTTTTGCTTATAGTAGTACTGTTCTTTTCTTTTTTTTTCTTTTTTTTTTTTTTACAGATTTTATTTATTTGACAGAGAGAAACACAGCCAGAGAGGGAACACAAGCAGGGGGAATGAGAGAGGGAGAAGCAGGCTTCCCACAAAGCTGGGAGCCTGATGTGGGACTCGATCCCGGGTCTCCAGGATCTTGACCTGAGCCGAAGGCAGTCGCTTAACCAACTGAGCCACCCAGGCACCCCTTTTATTTTAACTTTAAATTTATTTTATTTTTTCAGTGTTCCAAGATTCATTCCCCATTCTCCACACCCAGTGCTCCATGCAATAGGTGCCCTCAGTACCCACCACCAGGCTCTCCCATCCCTCCACCCCTTCCCTCCAAGTCCCTCAGTTTGTTTCTGTGTCCAAAGTCTCTCATGCTTTGTTTCTCTCCTTGAATTACCCTACTTCCCATTTACTTTCCTTCTCCTACTGTCTTCTATATTACCCCTTATGCACCACAAGTAAGTGAAACCATGTGATACTTGACTTTCTCTTCTTGGCTTATTTCACTCAGCATAATCTCTTCCAGTCCAGTCCATGTTGCTACAAAAGTTGGATATTCATCCTTTCTGATGGAGGCATAGTATTCCATTGTATATATGTACCACATCTTC
>PITA01033344.1:0-12856 GCA_004023965.1 Spilogale gracilis | reverse complement strand
ACATTTATTTTTTTCAAGATTTTATTTATTTATTTTTAGAGAGCACAAGCAGGAGGGGCAGAGGGAGAGAGGATCTGAAGCAGACTTCACACTGGGCAGGGAGCCTGATGCGGGGATTGACCCCAGACCCTGTGATCATAACCTGAGTCAAAACTAAGAGTCGAATGCTTAACAGACTATGCCACTGAGGTGCCCCTTGAGGGTATAAGATTTATAAGGGGATGTTTAACTGTGTGTTTTCCTTATATGATTTTAAAAATTCTCTTCCCAGGGACGCCTGGGTGGCTCAGTTGGTTGAGCCACTGCCTTCGGCTCAGGTCATGATCCCGGAGACCCGGGATCGAGTCCCACATCGGGCTCCCTGCTCGGCGGGAGGCCTGCTTCTCCCTCTCTCACTCCTCCTGCTTGTGTTCCCTCTCTGGCTGTGTTTCTCTCTGTCAAATAAATAAAATCTTTAAAAAAAAAAAAAAAATTCTCTTCCCAGCGGATCAAAAGTACACTTAACGGGTGCCTGGGTGGCTCAGTGGGTTAAAGCCTCTGCCTTCGGCTCAGGTCATGATCTCAGGGTCCTGGGATTGAGGCCCGCATCCGGCTCTCTCTGCTGGGCAGGGAGCCTGCTTCCTCCTCTCTCTCTGCCTGCCTCTCTGCCTACTTGTGATCTCTCTCTCTCTCTCTCTGTCAAATAAATAAATAAAATCTTTAAAAAGAAAAAGCTTCTATTTTTAAAAAAGTACACTTACCATGATGAGCAATGAATAACATACAGAATTGTCGAATCACTATACTGTACACCTGAAACTAATATAACACTGCATGTTAACTCTACTGGAATTAAAAGAAAAAGAAAAAAAAATGTATCTTCCCGGTTATGAAAACCAATGGTCTCTTTTTCAGTGACAATTCAAAATTAAAAGAGATTTTTGTAGAATACAGCTTGAATTTCTTGGTGAGGGTTACTCAAGAAAGACTGAGCTTTGAGGGGATCAATTCAACAAATGTTGACCATCCGGGGGACTGGCCCGGCAGGGGGTAGCAGAGCACAGGAAGGGTGTGGAAGGCATCCACACAAAGGAGCGGGCAATGGCCATGATGGGGGATTGGTTATATATAGCAAATGACTAAATATATTCAGGATAATGGAAGCCAGGTTTCTCGGCCTTGGATGAGAAAGTCACAAATATGATAGAATGAACTGCTTGGTGTTGGAATGGAATTGGAGGGAGTGGGTGATCTCAATAATTTTGCAGATAGATATGCTTTTAGCTCTCTCCACTGAGAAGACTTGGGAGATAAAACACCCTGACAGCAATGAGCACCTCAAACACCTAGATCTTGGCTTCTAAAGGGATCCAGGACTCCTTGTAGAAATGGCTTATTCCTGAGGCCCAGAAAGAATAAAAATGAACCTGTTGTTCTGGAAAGTGAGGAAGTACTTAAAGATGGGGATGTGCCCGAAAGACACAGAAATCACTGTGCCTGATCTAGAACACTTAGAGCAGCAAAATAAATAATGAGAGTAATAGATTATAGCACACTGAAGAAAACAAGAAACCATGAGTCCAAACAGGGTGAAAGGGAAGGGAGGAGGAGGAAGGGAGGATCTGTTGGGGAATGGATATTTATATCATTTCAAAAATACTCTTTCACATGCAGATGGAAAAAGGAATAATTTCCTGAGTAATGTTCCTGCTCAGAAGCTTGGCAAACACAATCAAGGTGATCAAACAGCGCCGGTAATGAGACAAATTGAAATCAGAGGCCACCTGAAAGGTGCGCTGAGAACACAGCATCGCTTCTGTGATATTCCTGCTAAAACTCAAAACCTGAATCTAATCATGAGATAAGATCAGACAAACCAAAATTGAAGGGCATTCTACCAGGGCAAGGCAAGAATCACTAGCTTATAATCTTCAAAAGTATCAAGATCATAAAAGTCAAGGAAACTGGGAAACTCTTTCAGTCTGAAGGAGACCCAAAGACAGAACAGGAGCCTCGGAACTGGATCCTCTGGCTATAAAGGACAGGATTGGGACAACTGGAGAATCTTGAATGGGGCCGAAGGGGTAGCTTATGGTAATGTACACATGATCATTTCCTGACTTTGATGGTCTTGTAGCTCTGTAGGAAGATGGCCTTGTTTGTAGGAAAGACTAAAATATTCACTCAGAAAAAAATACATTATGTGGACTCGCAACTTTTCTGTAAATGTGAAACTTGTTTTAAAAATTTTTAATAAAGGGGCACCTGGGTGGCTCAGTCAGTTAAGGGGTCCTGAGATCCAGCCCCAAGTCAGGCTCTGCACTCAGCAAGGAGTCTGCTTGGGACTCTCTCTCTTTCCCTCTCTCCCTGATCATTCTCTCTCTCTCTCTCTCTCAAATAAAGACATCTTTTTAAAATTTTTAATAAAAAATAATAAAAATTTTTTAAATAAAAATTTTAATAAGACTCAAGATAAAGAATTTTTCATATGAGCAATGCCAAACCTTCAAGGAATTAATAATTTGAATTCATACAACATTTCTGTTTCCAAATCCAAGTCAGTGTGGTAAAGGCAAATTATAAGCCTACAAGACCTATGATCGTGTTTGTAAAAATCCCAAATAGAGGTGTCTGGGCAGCTGAGTCAGTTAAGTGTCAGACTCTTGGTTTAGGCTCAGGTCATGACCTCAGGGTCATGAGATTGAGCCCCACATCAGGCACCACACTGGTCGTGGAACCTGCTTAAGATTCTTCCTCTCCCTCCTCCTCTGCCCCTCCGCCTGCATTCTCTCTCTCTCTCTCTCAAATAAGTAAACAAATAAGTGTTTTTTAAAAGTCCCAAACAAAACACAAGCAAAATCTAGGGCACCATACTCCAGGAGCCTTTTCTGGAGGCCAGTTGGCTCCTGAGCAGAACCTGTGCAGCTGGGGTGCCGTCCTGGGTCACAGGGGTCAGCCTGATTGACAGGTGACAGGGTACAAAACGGGAGAGCATGGGGACATTGAGGGCTTCCTGGAGTATAGTTGCCCAACTACCCCCAAATGCCCACTCCGGACTTTTTATTTATTTATTTTTTAAAGATTTTATTTATTTGTTTGTTTATGTATTTATTTATTATTTGACAGAGAGAAACACAGCTAGAGAGGGAACACAAGCAGAGGGAGCAAGAGAGGGACAAACAGGCTTCCCACAGAGCAGGGAGCCTGATGTGAGGCTTCATCCTGGAACTCGAAGATCACAACCTGAGCTGAAGGCAGATGCTTAATGACTGAGCCACCCAAGCGCCCCTCCACTCCAGACTTGTGTGTGGGGAGACATCAACTCCTCTTATGTTGAAACTACTATTATTTTGGCTTTTCTGTCATTCAGTGCCAAATCTTATCTTACCGAATATTCAGCAATGGCAGATTAAAGGAGAAAAGCCATATTTTCATCCTGTAGATGAAAAAATAAAAGGATGCAGTACTATTCAATATTCACTTGTGACTAACAAACAAAATAGCTCTTAGGCTGGGAGGGCAAAAAACAATACCTACAAAACCTCCACTGGCAAACCGTGTTCAATAGTGAGTTGGTTTTTTTCTCAATCCTCTTTAAAATCAGGAACAAGATAAAGGTCCCTGCTGTCACAGCTTCCGTGGAATTGAGTTCTGGAGTCCCTAGCCAGCACAATGAAATAAGAGGAAGAAATGAGGAGTATAAAGAAACAAAAGGGACAAATAAGACTCTTATTGTTTACAGATATTATTATCTACGTATAGTCTACAAACATTCCTTAAATAATCGAAATCACACAGTTTAGCAAGATGGGTGAAAAGAAGATAAATACATAGAAAGTGGCAGTATTTTTTTTATATCAGCAACATAAATTTCAAAAATGTGATTTTTTTAAAAATGCGTTTATAATAACAAAAATTGAAATGTTCCTTGAAATCAATTTAACAAAGACATACAAGCCATTTTATGGAGGATGATTTTAAACTCTATTGAAAGCATTAAAGACAACCTTTAAAAAGTGGGGACATATTTAAGATTCATGGATAAAAAATGATCAATTATCAATGTCAATTATCTTCAAATCAATTTGGAGATTCCATACCATCCCACTAAGAATTTCAGCAAATCCATTGGAGAATTTTGCAAGTTGATTTTAAAGATTTTATTTAGTTATTGGACAGAGAAAGAATGCGAGAGAGGGAACAGAAGCAGGGGGAGTGGGAGAGAGAGAGTAGCCTGATGTGGGACTCGGTCCCAGGACCCTGGGATCATGACCTAAGCCAAAGGCAGACGCTAAACTAACTGAGCCACCCAAGAGCCCTGATTTTAACATTTTTTTTTTTTAAGATTTTATTTATTTGACAGAGAGAAACACAGCCAGAGAGGGAACACAAGCAGGGGGAGTGAGAGAGGGAGAAGCAGGCTTCCCGCCGAGCAGGGAGCCTGATGTGGGGCTCGATCCCCGGTCTCTGGGATCATGACCTGAGCTGAAGGCAGTCGCTCAACCAACTGAGCCACCCAGGCGCCCTTAACATTTTTTTTTAACTGACAAGCAAAAAGGCTAAAATACTCCTCCAAAAGAGAAAGAAGGTAAAAGGCCTGCTCTACCAGCTACTGAGACTTATCAGAAAACCACAGAAATTAAGCAAGTGGTTGTTGGCACAGGTGATAAACAATGAAAGCGATGGGCGAGAATAGGGACCCCAGAGGTAGGTCCTGGCGCCTGGGGAACTTGCTCCCTGACAGCTGCGTTGCAGATGAACGGAGGACTGTTCACTCACTGACACGTCTGGTGATCCTTCCGCAAAAAAATGAAATGTGGGGTGCCTCAGTGGCTCAGTGGGTTAAAGCCTCTGCCTTTAGCTCAGGTCATGATCTCAGGGTCCTGGGAACGAGGCCCACGTGGGGCTCTCTGCTCAGCAGGGAGCCTGCTTCCTCCTCTCTCTCTGCCTCCTCTCTCTCTGCCTGCCTCTCAGCCTACTTGTGATGTCACTTTCTCTGTCAAATAAATAAATAAAATCTTAAAAAAAAAAATGAAGTGTGATCTGCACATTACACCAAATGTAACAATCAGTTCCAGATGGGTTAAAGGGTTCAAATACAAGAACCAACTTTTTTGTTGTGGAATTTTGGAGAAAACACAGGCACGTTCCTTTGTGGAACAAGAAATTTTTTAAAAATGCAAACACAAAGGGAAAAGTGCAGCGAGGCTGACTGTACAGACTTTAGAACTTCTGTTCACCAAAAGATACCGTAAAGTCAAAACCCAAACCTCAAAGCAGCTGTGGCCGATTTTACTTTCCACAGCGGACTGCAACAGATCTCCCATCCCCTACGCTCTGTTAGAACTTGCCGCTTCCCATCAAGAGGCAGGGTTTACACCCTCTCCCCCTGGACCTGGCAGGAGCTCCTAACTGCTTAATGCTTAACGAGGGACAGCCAAAGTGATGCCATTGCCTGCCGGAGGGAGATCATAAAACTGCCACCCCAGAGAACCTCCATCCCTCTGTTTCTGGCCGCCTCCCCCCCTCCCCACCTCACTTTGCAGGTGAAATGGAACTGCTTTCTGGCTCCAACTCTGTCTCCGCCACTTCTGATATCTAATGTCTGCTTGGGCTTGGCTTCTCCAGCTGTCTCCACAAGATCCTCTCCCAGGACCACCGGATCTGGAAACCTAAGGCCTTTCCTGGGACATATATTTTCAGTCTCCAACCTGAGCGATGGAGAGAGGCACAGAAATCAAAGGCACATCCAACATCCATCAGCGCTGAGGAGGTGGGAAGAGAGGGCTGGTCTGGAGAAAGCATGCCTGGGTACGCTTAGAATGAGGAGTCATGTCCCCACCCGCTGTCAGGACTGGCCACCAGAGTCATGCCCATTAAGGGTGGGAAGAGGTGGGGACTTGGAGAGTTGCCAGTCCTTGCTCTGCCCCTCATATGCTATGTGACTCTGGGCATGTCACTTTGCCTCTCTGGGTCTCAGGTTCCTTAACACCAGGGTTCCTGTTGTTTATCATTTTCATATGTTTACTACCTAGCAGAGGGTCTCATACATGGAACAGGTGCTCCGTACATGGAGTTGAAGGAATGTGCTCTCCTCCTGTCCCTGCATTGTTCCTATCCAGGAAACTTCTGCTCATTTGTCAAAAGCCGTCTCTCTCTCTCTCTCTCTCTCTCTCTCTCACACACACACACACACACACACACACACACACACACCCCACAGTAAGTCTCTCTTGACTCATCCAGCCGCCTGGGGGTCTTCGTGTTTCCCTCTATCACAGGACTAAACTCTGTCTCCCGTCTCAGCCACTCCTGACTATGAGCCTCTGAGAGCAGAAATCAGATCTGAACCACCCCCATGGCCCAGGACCCAGCACAGGAAACTAATGATTTAATTAGCACATAAAGAAAGCTGTTCATTTAAAAGGCCCCAGAGGGTCTGCTCTGGCTGAAGGCCACACAGCAGTCAGATGGGGAACCAAGTCCCCAGCTGCTTTGAGGTTCCCGTCAGTGAGGCCGATCACGGGGCTGTTGGGGAAGGTCACCGGCTTCCAGACAGCGGCTTCTCAGCTGGTCTCATGACACACATGAGTCTCTCATTTATTCATTTATTTTCCAACCCTGGCAATACTCCAAGGATGGCATGTTTTTTTTGCCTGGTAAGATCTACAGATTAGATAGATAGATAGATAGATAGATAGATAGATAGATAGATAGATAGATATTAATTGTCACTAGTGATGCTTTAAATACATCTTCATACCTTTCGTGTCACGGTCCAGCAGCCCAGGGTAAACACTGCGTTATCTGCATGTGGGCTGTCTGTGGCCCGTGTGGACTCCCAGGTAGCTTCCATGGGCCTCCTGGGTCACCACTTCCTCTCACCTGATGCAGAAGACTCCACCTATCCAGTTCCCTCTGAACCAAATAACTTTTTAGTCTGGAGACTTGCTCACACACCTGTGGCCTATTCCCGTCCAGAACGGCCCAGCTCAGCTCAGCTGGGACTGAACTCGAAAGGGCAGCCCCACTGCGGGAGCCAATCTGTCTCACCACTCCTCCACCTGCTGCCTCATTCTCATGCAGGTCAGCCCAGGGCCTCCGTGACTTCGGGAGACCCCTCTTTTCCTTTTCATCTGATAAATACCCAGAAGTGAAAATGCTAGATTGTAGGGTAGTTTTGTTTTTAATTTTTTGAGGCATCTCCATGCTGTTTTCCAGAGTGGCTGTCCCAGCTTGCATTCCCACCCCAAGTGCATGAGCGTACCCCTTCCTCTGCATCCTCCCCAACACTTGTTTTTTCTTGTCTTTTTGATGATTGCCATTCTAACAGGTGTGAGGTGGTATTTCATTAACCCCATGCTTGGGTTTTCATGTCTTTGGTTATGAGTGTTGTAGAACATCTTCTCATGTGTCTGTTGGCCATCTGCATGTCTTCTCTGGAAACTTTCTGTCCAAGTCCTCTGCCCATTTTTTAATCAGATTAATTTTTGTTTTGTTTCATTTTGTCACTGAGTTGTGGGAGTTACACATTTTGTTGTTGTAGGTGTAATATATTTTGGATATTAACCCCTTCTCCTACATATGACTTTCAAACATTTTCTCCCATTCAGTAGGTTGCCTCTTCACATTGTTGATGGTTTCCTTCACCATCGTGCAGAAGGCTTTTAGTTTGATGTAGTCCCACTTGTTTATTTTTCTTTCCGTTCGGATGGGGATCTTGAGGGAAGGAGCTTATCCTGGATCATCCAGATGGATTTTAACTACGATCACAGGGATCCTCGTAAGTGAGAGGCAGCGGGAGATGGGACAGGCGTGGAGACAGGAGAGAGGTGGAGCCACAAGCTAACGAATGCCAACAGCCACCAGGGGCTGAAGGGGACAAGAAGGTTCTCCCCTGGGGCCTCCGGGGGAGTGTGGCCCTGCCAGCACTTCGATTTCAGTCGAGTGAAATGACTTTGGACTTCCGGCTTCCAGAACTGTGAGAGAATAAATGACTGTTGTTTCAAGCCAGCAAATGCATGGTAATGTTTGAGCCGGGGGGGAACCCCGTGAGCTGTTCATCATGTCCCACAACCTCCTGGGGGTCCAGGACTTCCCTCTCCCTTCCTTCCCCTCTCCTGTGCTGGGGGACATTTTTCAGGGCTATCGAGGCCCATCTGCTTGGACTTCCCAGCCATTGCTGCTCTGCTCTGCTGTCCAGCACCTCAGCAGGGTGTCAGCACTCGGGTGCCCTGTCCTCCTCAGAATGTGCTCACAGGGTGGGCACAGGTCCTTCGTGCTCATGGGATCCTACAGCACCTTTCTGCCGCGCTGCGGCGGGTCCCCAGACCTCCACTTCCTAGGACAAAGCAAGGGCAGAGACAGATGGGGCAGACCAGGTGGGAGACAAGCAGGGCCCCTTCTCAGCACCCACGCTTCCCCACCTTCCCTCCCATTCTGTCTCCCCAGTCTGGTCTGGACTCTTCTTCAATTCTTCCAAGTGTGTTGGTTATACTCAAACCTCAAAAACCAAATATTTGCTTCCTTTATTGTTTGTTTTCCATTGTGGCATGAAGATTCAGTCCCCCAGGGAGCCTGGGTAAGGGAAAGGGCATGGGATTAAAGGAACTATGGGGAAAGGAAAAATAAATGTTTAGTAGCTCAATGTTACACATACCTTACATATATGCCACATATATGTAATATACATGTATATGTAATGTATCTATCTGTACATACATATAATCAAATGGAAATTTTACCAGAAACAAGACTAAAGCAGTTACCTTTGAGTCACATATGTTTTCCCCATGCTGTATTCTACATGTCCATTTCCCAAAATTCCTAACTTGAACATATATTATCTTTGTAACTGAGGAAAACTTGTTACTGTAAAGAAATTATTAAAGAAGTGTAACACTCAAAAACAATTCTCAAGCAGACAGGAAAGGAGGAAGCCCAGAAATAAGGCTGCGGCTCCCTAGAGCTCAGTGCACTTGGTCTGGCTGGACAGGTGCTCTGTGACCCGCTTCCCGGCAGCAAGGCCATAGCCACAGTCACAGGAGTGAAACGAACCAACTGCTCAGAAGGACTGCTATTCTTAGGCCAGAAAGCAGACAGGAACTTCTGCCAAGGATCTGTAAGCATATTCTTAATCTGCTTTTTCACAGAGAGCAGAAAAATGAAGCTGATTGGTAAAATGTCTTGCCCAGTGACAGAGCTATGAAGAGGCAGAGCTGGGACTTGAACCCACAGAACAGCCGTGTGGAGTGATCATTTTAGAACCTAAGTCAGGAATGAAGGGGGTCAAAAGGCACAAAGTTCTTGTTATAAGTTAAACGAATCCTGGGGATGTAGTGTAGAGCATGAGGACTACAGTTGCTAAGTCAGTAAGAAAGTAGATCTTAAAAATTCTCATCACTGACCACCTGCGTGGCTCAGTCATTAAGCAGCTGCCTTCGGCTCAGGTCATGATCCCAGGGGTCCTGGGATGGAGTCTTGCATGGGCGGGGGGCGGGGGGGGGTGGTCCCTGCTCAGCAGGGAGTCTGCTTCTCCCTCTCCCCTGCACTCTTGCTCTGTCTCGTTACCTCTGTCTCTCAAATAAACAAAATCTTAAAAAAAAAAAGTTCTCATCACAAGAAAAAACAATTTTTTGTAACTGTGTGGCAATGGATGCTAATTAAATTTACTGTGATAATCATTTGGCATAACATAGCAAACATATCAAATTATTAGATTATACACCTAAAACTACAATATCATATATGCCAAGTATATCTCTATAAAAATAAGTATTAGATAAATCCAATCCAATCAGATCAAACCATGTCATTCCTGTGCTCAAAACTCCCCCCATGGCTCCTTAACTCATTCAAAACACAAATCAGAGTCCTTCTAAGCCTTGTAAGGGCAGGTGAACTAGGCCAGTAATACCCTGGCCTATGCCCCAGTGTTCTCCCGCCCCCCTTCTCCGCCCCAGCAAGCCAGGTCGGCTCCACCTTAAGGCCTTTGCCCTAGCTGTTCCTTGGTCAAGCGCCCCTCCACACACACACATACAAGTGTAACTGTCCCAGTTCCTCACCTCCTTCAAGCTTTGGCTCAAAGTTCCTCTTCTAGGAGTCATATACCAACCACCCTATTTAAGATCATAACCCACTCCTTTCCCCCACACTCCCCCCAGCACTGCACTGTTTTTATTCTCAGCACTTATCACCTTCTACACTCATGTCTGCTCTTTGTCATCTGCTTCCCCTGCTAGAAAGCAAGTTCTCCGAGGACAGGGTTTGTGCCCTTGGTTCACTGAGAAGTGCTGCTGACAGGGGACCTGACACAGCGTAGAAGCTCAGCAGATATTTGTCAGGCGGTTGAATGATGCTCAGAGAATGCTCCCCACCTTGCCGAGAGCATAGTAAGTGTTCAGAGAACATGGCTGTCAGGAGCCGTGGGCCACTTCCCTTTGCCTGCATTGTGTTGGGGCGGGTCCTACGTTAAACACTGGGGTTGGGAAAACCCTGTCCTTAAGGATTTCCCACTGTCTCTTGAGGTTTCTCACTAAATGCTCATGAGGCCCACAGGTAGGTATGAACAGTCCCATCTTACGAGTAAACTAAACTCACTGAGTCAGGTAAGCCGCCCAAGGTCAAGTTAAAGAGTGACTTTGACTCAGCGAGATGTTGGAATGGTTGCGGTACAGCTGGCCACTGAAGGGTTAGCAGAGGAATCGCAGGAAGAGAAGGCAGGACTGCACATCCCAGGTGGCAAGGACAGCGGGCCCCAAGACATGGATGTGATTGCGTGGGGGATGGGTTCAAGGGCAGCCAGAATCAAGTAAGCACAGATTTATCTGGCTTGCCGTTGTAGTCCCCGCTCAGGTGCGCAGGGATTGGTGCCCAGCCTGGAGACAGGATGTGCCCACCAGGTTCACTCACCCCTGGCCTCCACCTTCACTGACCCCTAACCCTGGCCTACTTGAGTCTGCTCCAGACTAGCTTCCTTGGGTTTAGAGCTCTGGGTCCTCAGCAGCTGTCCTGGTCAACAGCCTACAGAAACAACCCCCAGGCACCTTCACTCAGTCTGCTGTGAACCGGAAGGACACTAAAAAGCAAACCAGACCCCTCCCCATACTCCTTAGCAGTTTGGTTTCAATGGGGCAACTGGCCCCGTATATGAGGATAAGGATTGATCCTTATAAACTAGATGTTTTCTTGTAATTCTTGTGCCATGATTGTCATAATTTATAAGAACTGAGATTTATTGAACACTGACTATTGTACTTTTATATTCCCTACTTAATCACATTCTCTTTTTTTAAGAATTTGAGAGAGAGAGCACACACAGAAATTGGCAGTGGGAGGGTGCAGGGAGAGGGAGAAGCAGACCCCTCGTTGAGCAGGGACCAGATCCTGGGGCTCCATTCCAGGACCCTGGGATCCTGACCCAAGCCAAAGGCAGACATTTAACCAACTGAGCCACCCAGGTGCCCCTAATTTCATCCTTATAAGAAACTTGCAAAGTAAAGATGACCTCTCCATTTTACTGAGGGCCTATGGTTTATGCAAGACCATGAGTCAGTGACTGAGATTCAGACATTCATCCCTCCCTTTATTTACACATGGAGGCTTTCTGAGCATCCTCCCCTGTCCAACCCCACACAGGCCTGAGAGGGCACAGATGGGATTTGAACTCAGATTCCATCTCAGGTAACATTCATCAGGAGCCTTCAGGGTCAGGTGTTTGATCCATATCTTAACACTTAATTCTTGCAACAGTGCACCAGCAGGGAATCTGCTGTCCCATTTTACAGTCAGGAAAACAGAGGCTCAGAAAGAAGTGGCTGACCTAAGACTACCCCACGGGCAGGAGATAGACCCTGGGACCCAACAGACCCCATGTGCTCAATCCCCACCTCAGGTTTCACATTCCAGTCTCACATTTGCTCTTGAGTTCCCTCGTGCCACTCTGGCTAGGTCAGTGGAAACAGCCCTGATATCTAATAGCCCAGCTCCCAGCAGGCTCTGTGGGAAGAAGGCAGCAGAGGGAAGCAGACTCCTTGGGGAGCCCAGGAGTTCAGCCCTTGTTTGGGGGACCTCTCCCTATACATGACACTGGAGCAGTTGGAGACAGGAAGGGGGGCAACTCTCTCCATTCTGCACAGGGCAGGGGTGGGGTACCTCCAGACCTGAAAAGGCCTAGTCACCCCAGACTAGGGGTCACAGCCGCTCCCTCCTTCCCCAGGATGTCATGGGTCCAGCAGGCTCCCGCAGCTGTGTTAGTGGCCTTCACCATCCCAGAGCACCTGCCTGGCAGAAGGGTGGGGTGGGAATTCAAGCTTGGCAGACCCAGCTGGTTTGAGTCAGGAGCCAGGAAGGGGGTTAGGGAGAAACTAAAAGCACCCCTCTACCAGGCTGGGAAGATTAAGGGGGCCACTAGGGTGGGAAAGGGGTTTGGAGAGAACACAGAAAAACCAAGACAAAGAGAGAAGGAAACACAGATGCAAAGAGTAAGTAGAAAAAAAACACAAAGAGCACAGAGGCCAAGAGACAGACACACAGAGAGAAGGAGAGGAAGAGTCTGAGAGAAGGGAAGAGGGACTCTCCCCACCTCCAGGACAGGGAGAGGCCTCAGGCAGCTCCTCAACAGGAGTTCAGCCACAGACGGCTGGGCTCCGGAAAGAGGCAGGGACCACACCCATCTGGAAGCAGTCAGGGTCCCTCAAGGAGGAGGGTGTGGGGAGGAAGCCAGACATGAGCCACGTCTGAAAACAGCAGGATTTTGCAAAGGCCCAAACTAGCTGGGAGCAGGGAGGTTAGGCAGACTGGGTCCTCTGGTCTGATATTTCGCAGTTGGCAGAAAGGACAGAGCCCCTGGGCAGTCCTGGGCTCCATAGCAGGAGGA
>PITA01033343.1:0-12866 GCA_004023965.1 Spilogale gracilis | reverse complement strand
GGAAACAGTGTATATAATACATCTCATACTTTTATCCAAATGGTGTTTAGGATTTCTATAGCTAAAACACTGAAGTCTATAGCTTCCTCAAAGGATCCCCCAGCTGCCCACTGCTTTGCACGTTAGTGACTATTTCCCCCCTAGATTACCTTCATAAGGACTGACTCAACATATTTGAAAAAGAGAGAAAAAAAAATCTATTCAGTTAGTCCACAAACTAGCTCCCTAGTTCCAATAACTGATCTATTACCAAATGAAGTCAGATGTGCAAACCCTCACTCTCTGCCGTGCACCCAGGGGACACTCAGTACATATTACCTCCCTTATTAGAAAGGTCTCATCTCAGGGCTTGGGAAACTCCAAAGGTCAACCAACTGTTTCTCCCATAAGGACCTTCCTCCCTTAATCTGCCCGCTACTATTACTCTGTCGCACATAGCCCATTCCTTCACAGACAGAGGACCTGCCTTATATAATGGGTCTTATCCCAGCTTCTCGCCTCCCTTCCACTCACATCATATTGTAATACCTGCCTGTCTTAGCCTTGCTTAAAACAAGACACCCACCTGCTCAAAAACTTGGACGAGTCAAGGTCTACAGGACTCAATTCAGACAAAACTGCCTCTGCAAGCTCACCACTCTCCTTCTTCAGCCACCTCTGTCTCTTCCCTGTCCTCCAAATGAATTTTACCCATTTCAATCTCAGGCCAGACTCAGATTCTTTTTCTCTCCCTCTGGATCTCACAACATCATTCTCTTCAATGGCTGAATCTTAGCCAAGATCTAACTCAAATCTAACTGCAGGAAGTCTGCTTCAGCCACTCCAACTAAAAGAAGTCACTCCTTCTAACACAGGGGTCTGTGAACAATGGGTGAGAGCTAGACTCCGCCCACAATACGTTTCGGTCGCGTTTTCTTGGGACACTGTCATGGCCTCTGCTTCCGTAGTGGGAAAGGCGGCTTGAGTGCTGTAACAGCACAGCTGAGAAGTTTCTGTGGCCACCCGTCACCTGCAGTGCCTAAAACAGTCACTGTCTGGTAACCTACCAGAAGTTGGCTGATTCCTGCTCCAAACTCATAAGGGAATGAGAGCTGACTTGTTTTCCATAGGCACTAAATACCGGGCACTGTATTAAATGCTTTCACTTCAATATCTCAATGATTATTTCACAACAGCCTTATCAAGTTTGATATCCTAGTACCTCCACTCAAACATGTAATCTGCCCCTCCCTGTTACCCCTCTTCACCCCTCTTCAATGGTGCTTACACCACCATTCCCAGAACGTATGTACGTTACGTTATAAAGCTACTATGGGTTCC
Organism: Spilogale gracilis; assembly: GCA_004023965.1. Lineage (NCBI taxonomy): Eukaryota > Metazoa > Chordata > Mammalia > Carnivora > Mephitidae > Spilogale > Spilogale gracilis. The sequence continues at coordinate 11,546 of PITA01033343.1, read as the reverse complement.
ATTCATTTGCGAAGTATCACTCATTATCCCATTCTTGGGATAGTAGCTGTCATATAGTAGGAAGTTAATAAATATGTTAATGAATACATTGGTTATCAATTATTTTCCTTGTATGTCCTATACATACACACATATGGTAAATATATGACCAGCTAACTTCAAAGGTATGCACCTAATCTTATATTTTACATTCCTCACAGCACCTAACAAGATATTTTTCACATAAGATTGACCCCAACATAAAGCTCTGGTTAATATGCATATGCCAAAGAAAACACAACTTCTAAGTATCCCATTTGAAAGGAGACGCTTGTCAGTGCAGACCACTCTTGGATGGCTCATTCACAGATAAATACGGATGTACTGTATGTAACTGCTACTTGATTTCTCCAAATACAGCACTTACCTTTGCGTGATCGATACGAGTGCTTAGTTCTTTGGATGCAAATCCCCCAAATATGAGACTGTGGATGGCCCCTATCCTTGCACATGCCAGCATCGTATACATCGCCTGTGGGATCATGGGCATGTAGATGACCACAGTGTCACCCTTCCTGACACCATGCTTGACCAAAACACCAGCCAGCTTAGAGACCTATAACAAAATCATTGCATCAGCAAAGTGTTTTCTGTGTTATTTCACCAAACTTCTCAGTTAAGACACTAACAGAAGGTGATCACCCTCTTGGTAGCAGTTTAAAGAAGCCTGAGTAACACATCTTTGATGCTGATGTAAGCTTAGATAGTAGCAGTAATAAAAGACACCTGTAATACAATAACTGACTATAAACCAACTTACTATTATTATGCCATATGAACTCTGTGGCTTAAATTTCCTTAATTATTCATTCAGCAACATAGTTACTGAGGAACTATGATATAATAGACATTGTGTTTCAAGTTGGGAACAAAACAATGAAAAACAAAGACACAGATATGTCCCTGTAGCGCTTTTATTCTAAAGGGGATATCTGTCCAGTGAACAGAAAAGTAACATAATGGCAAATATGGATATATGTTAGCTTAACTGTTGAAAGAGACAAGTATGTGTTAGGAAAGAAACCATTATAATACACCTATAAGGTAAATCAGACAGGTTGTGTTATTATCATTCCTATTTTAAATACACGGTAACTGAGACTCAGATACAACAAATAGCTATCCTGGAACCAGAGAGGTAGTAAATGATGTAGCCAGAATACCACCACAAGTCTTTCAACCTCATATTCTTTATCCTTTCTGCTGCCAATCATTTTTCTTTATAGTTTTTTTATACTAATTATCTATACAAAGTGACTGCCCTCTACATTGAGATCAAACATGCAAATTTCTTTCTACCTATGACATACATTTTGGGGATCAAAACAGACTGTGTAAAATATGCTCAGACCTAAGTGAATTAGAAGTTCAACATTCTTCCATTTTAAAAATGTATACTGAGCACCTATAAATGGCAGACATTGTTTTCTGATACATCTATAAACAAAACAAGACGAAGATCCCTATCCTCAGAGAACTTATGTTTTAGCAGATCAGATACTTACAATAAACACAAATAAATTATGTATTATGTTAAAGGTAGTCAGTACTGTGGGGGGAGGGTGAGTAGAACAAAGTAGAGGGATTGAGAATGAGGGGGCTAGGATTCTCAATGTGATGGTGAGGGTAAAACTCACTAAGAAAGTGGCATTTCAACAAGGACATGTACATGTTAAGAATAAGTGTATATCCATGAGTATGCTCTTTCAGGAAGAGAGAACACATATACAAAGGTGTAAGGGGGATCATCTGTGATGTGATGGAGTAAAAGCAAAAAGACCAGGGAGCGGGAACAGAAAGAACAAGGGGAAAAAAATGGTGGTAGATCAGGTCAGAGAGCCAAAGAAAGGGCCTGTAGGCATCCAATGGGCAATGGGAAGGATCAGGGCTTGCCCCTGGATGTGGCTGTTCAAGATGCTGAACAGAGGAGGCCTGAGACAAGGAAATGGGCCACAGGGCTATTTATGGATACTTTCATTTCATTCTGCCTCTCCTACCTTTGCAGCAAGTTCAAAGAACTTGGTACCCTGATCATTCTTCCTTTTTCTCTTTATTCACTTCCTCTGTGCAGATGGGGCTGTTAAAGTTAAGGGCTCTGATGAAAGATAGGAAGTAACAAACAACTCTCTTAATGTTTTGCTTTCCCCAATCTGTGTGCCCTAATTTAGTGCTATTTTTTAAGAACTTAAAGATGCCCAGCAGAAAATTATGAGAAAGATATACCAAAGTAATATAAATCATCAACTTTAATTCTATATGGAGCTCAAGACCAAGGAAAACACTAGAAAGTTACATCCAAACCCTCAGTGCAATCCCTGTAGAAAATGGCCATGCTCTGTGATCATCATTGGGTATCCCATTTAAGGTACAGCACAAGGAGAGACCAATGAGAAGAGTTTGTCCAATTTACATCTATAACTTTAGCATCCTGAATAGTGTCTATTGTTGAATAAAAATGATCTTCATCCAAGACCCAATCCAGCAGTGGTGATCCAGTAACTTTATATTCCAGTCTTACTTGACAATGTTGCTGGAAAATGCCCAAAACTTTTCTGTCCTCTGAAAGAAGTGATATCAATGAATTCAAGAACTTTCTTGGGAAAAAAAATATCTCAAAATGACCAAATGTGACCCCAAGATGTATTTAAGTTGGAGTCATGTCACATCTTAAAAAAAAAAAAAAATCCAGGAGAGCCTGGTGGTGGGTACTGGGGACACCTAAAGCGTGGAGCACTGGGTGTGGGGGATGGGGAATGAATCTTGGAACACTGGAAAAAAAAATAAATTTAAGTAACAATAAAAAAAAAAAGCCAACATATTAAAATTAGGAGGCTTCATATACAAAGCCAGATTTCCAGGTTCTCCAGAAAAATTGTAAAGTCTAACAACACTGGGCCTCTGTTCTTGAATGACAGCAATCAATTAAACCCAGTATCAGAGACTAGGTTGATCTCACCATTCCCTGGGGCCCTTAGTCACAGAGCATAAATTCTTCTTTCCACACTGAGTTTAAAATATATTCTTCTACGTCTTATTCATTTTATGTTATATGCTTACACCATAGTTCTATAACCATAAAGGATGTGATATCTACTGATAATGAATTTTTTCCTCACCCATTTCTCCCATTTATATTACTTGCTTGGCTCAGGCAACTGAATTGCGAACCACTTCGCTGAAGACTAGTAAATTAGACTGCAACAGGTCTCTATAACCACTAGATGGCGCCCATTTGGCCTTATTAACCTTGCTTTTTGCCACCACTCAATGTTTTGATGCTGTGTTAACCACATCTAAGTTGCCATGGAGAAAAAAGTTTTACATGATTAATAGAGAAAATTTCTTGTTCAGTAGTGCCTAAGGCTAAATGTCACTCCAGTAAAATCTTACACTGTAAGCTGTAAATTATATACGTATATGAAATTTTATATGCATGTCTAAACATATGAATGACACTATGGGAAAACATTTTTTTAAATATTTTTATTTATTTATTTGAGAGAGAGAAAATGAGAGAAAGCATGAGAGGGGGGAGGGTCAGAGGGAAAATCTGACTCCTCGCCAAGCAGGGAGCCCAATGTGGAGCTAAATCCCTGGACTCCCGGATCATGACCTGAGTGGAAGGCAATTGCCCAACCAACTGAGCCACCCAGGCACCCCTGGGAAAACATTTCTGGTGAGACTTCTAATAAACAGGCATATGGAAAACAAAATATTAGCTCACAGCAAGAATAAATGGACATTGGTTTAATATGAAAATATGTGGTTAATACTTTATTAAAAATATTTCTTACTAACATTAAATCTAGAGATAATTGATACAGGAGTCCTTGAACACAATACTGGTCTTGTTTCAGACACAAATAAAATCATTTTTTTTTATTGTTACTTAAATTTTTTTTCCAGTGTTCCAAGATTCATTCCCCATTCCCCACACCCAGTGCTCCACGCTTTAGGTGTCCCCAGTACCCACCACCAGGCTCTCCCATCCCTCCACCCCCCTCCCTCCAAGTCCCTCAGTTTGTTTCTGTGTCCAAAGTCTCTGTTGTTTTGTTCCTCTCCCTGGATTACCCTAGTTCCCATTTACTTTCCTTAGAAAATAAATGTAGGCAACGGCAAATAAGAAGAGGGAAAAAATCTAGAAATCCCAGTCACCTGAGAGTCCATAATCAAAGAAAGTGCTATGAAACTTCTACATAAAGGGCAATTCAATTATTGCTATTTCACAGGCCATCTTCTTTTTATTGACTTTCAGATGGAAAATTATCAAAGAGAAGGAAATTCGATGTTATTTTTGTTCGGTGTTAATGTTCTTATCCTACCATAGATGACCGAATGCAAATTTATAATTTCTATTGCTGTCCAAAGAGAAAATAGTTAACATATATCATGTATAACCTAGTTTCTCAATGAGAGGAAAAATTAAATTGTGTCATTCACCCAATCCATACCCATTTTTGCCTTCTCAGGACTGTTTTAATTTATCAACAATTTAATCATTTTCTAACACTCACAAAAAACTAAATTGTTTTTCTGTCTGATGTCAAGGGCGGTACACATGATATGAAATCATGGTCAGGCCACATCTCTCTATTAGCAGAAGGGTAACTGAGCTGTGAAGGAAGCCCCCCCAAAAAACCAAAACGAACGTATATATCCACTTAGATACAACAGTATTTGCTTCTTCCCACTAGAGACTATTTGAATGAACCATTATTTTGATTAATAGCTAATTTAGGGATGCCTGGATGGCTCAGTCGTTAAGTGTCTGCCTTCAGCTCAGGTCATGCTCCCAGGGTCCTGTGCCACATCGGGCTCCCTGCTCAGTGGGGAGTCTGCTTCTTCTTCTCTTTCTCCCTCTGCCATTTACCCTGCTTCTACATTCTGTCTCATCTTTCAAATAAATAAATAAATAAAATCTTTAAAAAATAGCTAATTAAAGCCACTCAAATGTATAAGTATCCTGTCATTGATCAACTTATACAGTATATGCTATACATATATCCTGAAGTCAAGTTTGCAGATGCAAAATAGGAAGACATAGTCCTTAAAGCAAAGAAATGCAGAGTCCAGGGTAAAAGAACTAAATAAATAGTAATGACAAAATAAAATGTAACCACAGACATTTATGTTATGTGAAATGGTATACACATAGATTTGGTTTAAATATAATACATGCACTTCTTTTCTTTTCTTTTTTTTTTTTTTAAGATTTTCTTTATTTGACAGAGAGAAACACAGCCAGAGAGGGAACACAAGCAGGGGAGTGAGAGAGGGAGAAGCAGGCTTCCCGCCGAGCAAGAAGCCCGATGTGGGGCTCCAGGATCGTGACCTGAGCCGAAGGCAGTTGCTTAACCAACTGAGCCACCCAGGCGCCCCACGTACTTCTTTTCTATACAAGTAAAAGCTTTAAATTTTAAAATTATAAAATGAAAACATATTAGTATAAATAATAAAAAAGAATTTAATAAATTTTATATGTATTCATTCCGCAAAATCTTCATTCAAAAGCAGTCCTTAGGTTAGTGTAATTCCATAATCAAATGTCCATGACACAAATATTAAACATTAGGTGAAATTGACCAAAGACTATGTTTTGTAGAGTAAATTAGCACTTGCTCCACAAACAGCAAGTGTCCCCATCTAAAGAAAATCATGTTTCTATGAGGAAGATAGTGTTGGTGTCCAAATTATAGTAAAAAGATAATAATTATAGGCAAATTCAGGACCATGTCAAAGAAAATTATATGAAAGAGAAGACAAGAGGAAGCATACATTCAAGCTGCAATGATGTCCCACTGCACACCCTGGTCAAATCACTCACAGAAAATACAACTCATTTAAAAACCAATTATAATATCTGAGGAAGCAGTCTTCTTTTCCTATGATTCCACTTGAAAGATATTCAGAAACCTTCCCATGGTGTTCTACATAAAAACACCTTGAAAGACAGGGAGCAAGCATGGAATTTACAGGGGCTGCTGAATGAAAGGTTGAATCAGACTTTTCTAAAACCTAGTAAATACAGCCAGTGATCCTCGATAAAGACACAAGGCACAAAGTGATGGCATCCTTTAACTGTCCATATGCAAGCAAATGTTACTGTTGAGGAGATTTAAGCTATCTGATTCCTACTCATTTCTCTCCTGGACCATTTGCCATCTCTTGGCTTCCAATCTTGCCCACTACGGTTTCTTCTTCAGAGAAATCAAAGTGATGGAGTTGCCCATCAAACTTTGAATAAAATGCAGTCTTGGGGTGCCTGGGTGGCTCAGTTGGTAAGGGTCTATTTTCAGTTCAGATCATGACTCAGGGTCCTGGGATGGCGCCCCACATCGGACTCCCTGCTCAGTAGGGAGCCTGCTTCTCCCTCTCCCTCTACCCCTCCCCACTGTTCATGCTTTCTCTTGCACTCTCTCTCTTTCAAATAAATAAATAAATCTTTAAGAAAATACACAGTCTTTACAATGGCACACAAGATCCCACAGGATCTGTCTTGTGGATATTTCCAACCTCATCTTCTTCCACTTTCTTCTCATTGCTGACCTCCTGGTATCCCCCTGATGGCCCAAGGTTTGTTCTTATTCTAGGGTCTCTACCTGACCTGATTTTCACTCAAATGGGCACATGGTTCTTTCCCAGTCTCTATGTGGGTCTGTGTCACTGGGTCATCTCCTTTGTGACAGGTAGTTTTCTCTGACAAACATATCTAAAAATGGCAACAAAGTCACTCTGTAGCATCATATTTTTCTTTATTTATATTGTATAACTTTTCACTTATGTTGTACTATCTTTTTATTCATAATGTATCTCATAATTAGAATGCAATTTTCCTATGAGGAAAGATGATATCATTTGCCCTATAGTCTATGATGCCCACAGTAGTGGCAAGTATTTATCAGGCATCCCGAAAGTATGTTTTAATAAATAAATAGACTGCATCATCATCCTACTCTATAAAAATTAATTCAAAACAGATGGTCTATTGATGTTGTTAACTTTCTAAAAGGTCAGAGGTCGGTCACTTTGAAAATAAGCCAAATTATTTACTAAAAACCTATCAATGAATGATAAAAAATAAATTAAATAAGCAAATATAAAAATCAAAGCCATGAACCAGAATTTCAGGTTCCCAAGAAAGCCAAGTAAGGTAAATGTTTTAAGAAGAGTTTTAGGTGAGGCAGGATCTAAACCATCACCGTCAGGTGATAAACTAAAATGTGATTCTCACTGCATTGAAAAATAAAAATTCCCTTAGGGCCCTTGGGTGGCACAGTTGATTAAGTGCCTGCCTCAGTTTCTGCTCAGGCGGTGATCTCAGGGTTCTGAGATGAGACCTCTGTCCGGCTCTGAAGTCAGCGTCGAGACTGCTTTAGATTCTCTCTCCCTCTCCTTCTGCCCCTCCTGCTCATGCTCTCTCTCTCTCAAAATAAATAATTTTTTAAAAAATTAAAAAGATAAAAAAATAAAAAATACACATTCTCCAATGTACAAAGAAAAGCACAATGTAGAGCAGGTGAGTCATATTTTTGGATATAATTATTTCTCTCAGACAAGGATTAGATTTTTCTTTACTTCTTAATGGATAAGTAACTGTTCTTTTTCATGAACCCATTCAGTCAGTAATATGAGCTTATGCCATAAGGCCTGTATTAGACACTATGTTTGTAAAAAAATACATAAATAAAATATTACCCCTATCCTCAAGGAATATTACTCTGGCCAAGAAATACACTAATAAGTTGATACAGTAATAAGTAATGTAAAAAGCAAAAATAAAAACTCATGTATGGACAAAGTGTCCAGGACTTCAAATCATGAAGAAAAAGCTTCTGGCATAGAGAGAAGTGAAAAGAAGTGAGTTTACACTTCAAACAATCTCAAAAAAATCTGGCTGAGAAAATTCAAGGGGATTGGTTGTCTTGTTGTTACTTTGAGTTGATGCTCAGACATTTTTATTTTGAATGCATGACTCTAAACATGAAGAAAGAAAAGTAGGAAATATTAAAATGCTGCTTTCTCATTTAATTTATTCCTTCCTACAGTATCTATTAAATTGGTCTATTACTTATTTTCTTTACATAGCATATTCTCAGAATCTGATCTAATTTACAATGTATTCAGTTGAAAAGTTAGTCAAAACAGATTTTTAGCTGCAATTTTGGTAAAAATTTAAATCAACAGTTGGTGCCTACTCATACACAATCTGAAATGAAATAAAAATGTGTATGCTAAAACATATTTTTAAAGATATTTAAAAAAAATTTTTTTTAAGATTTTATTTATTTGACAGAGAGAAACACAGCCAGAGAGGGAACACAAGCATGGGGAGTGAGAGAGGGAGAAGAAGGCTTCCCGCCGAGCAGGGAGCCTGTTGTGGGACTTGATCCCAGGTCTCCAGGATCGTGACCTGAGCCGAAGGCAGTCGCTTATCCAACTGAGCCACCCAGGTGCCCCTAAAACATATTTTATAACATGGCATTATACAAAATAGTTCATAAAAATAATAAGGCTTATGGGAAAGTAAGCTTGATCTAGGACTCAAAAATCAATGTAACTAGAGTTCTTTAACATTAGTAAAAATACTATGACAGCATCATAGTAACTTTGATCAGTTACAGCCTTAAACAAGCAGGACTCATGCTTCCTGTTCTATGATATTCTACTGGAGCATTCACTTTCGAATTTCCTTGCAAAGAAGGACTAATCAAAATGGCAGTGTAGATCACGTAGCAACATCATTAATTATTTTTAAAACAGGAGAGTACCTTCTTAGATTTAGATTCCTAAAACCACTTAACTCATCAACACTTGCACTAAACAATCTTCATCATCTTTTTTTTCTTAAGGTTATCAGATATGGATAAGGTGTTCTCTTTAAATTATGAGAAAGACACTCCTCAACTTGCTAACAAGGTAACAATCCAATAGGAAAATGAATGGGCAAAAGATATGATGGATACTTTAAAAAAGTAGAACAAATGGCCAATAAACACAGGAAAAAGGAACTCAATTTCAGTAGTCATTAGGGAAAAGCAAATTGAAATCGCAATGCGATATCACCACACATTTACCAGAAAGGCCCAAATTAAAAAAAGCCTTGGGATTCTCAGAGCACTTGGGTGGCTCATTCAGTTAAGCATCTGCCTTCAGTCAGGTCATGATCCCGGGGTTCTAGGATCAAGCCCCATAGTGGGCTCCGTGCTCAGTGGGAAGCCTGCTTCTCCCTCTGCCGCTCTCCCTGCTTGTGTACACATGCTCTCTCTCTCTGTCAAATAAATAAATAAATTTTTTTAAAAAAAGAAGACTTGGGATTCTCAATATCAACAGTTGACAACATACTGCAAGTGGGAATGTAAATCGGTGCAACCAGTTTGGAAACTTATTAAATGAAAAAAATCTCATACACAAAAAGCTCAATAAAAAAGCCAGATGCAAATAAGTACATTCTATTACCCAATTTATACAAAGTTCAAAAACAAGTCAATGCCATCTTGACGGTGCATAGATGTCTGAATAATAATCCCAGAGAGGCTGAATGGGAAATGACTAAAATGAAGCAATAATACATGCTTCTGGGGGCTTGGGATAGTCTGTCTCCTGATCGGGTTATGTGGGCGTCTTCTGTTTGTGAAAAATCTAACAAGCTTTATACTTATGCTCTGTGTACTAATCTGACTGTATCTGACATTTCGTTCTAAGTTTAAAACATGGCATGCTAGGAAAAAACAACAACAACAACAACAAAAAACAAAAAACCTACCCAAAGCACCGTAAATTCAATCTCATACCAGCATCATTCACCTACTCACCAAGTGTGGAGAAGGTTCCCCTTACGGAGATATATACATTGTAGCAGAGCTTAACTGTAGTACACAAGTTTTTATCTCTTATTTAGAAGTTTAAAGAAAGAAACTAAGCATATGCACTGTTGTATCCCTTAGCTTCAACAAGGCAAGACTGGCTGGGCTGAATTTCTGCATGTTCTGGTTTTTGAATTTTAGGTTCTTACTTAAGGAAATGCTGATGATGTGACAGACAAAGAAATATCAGATTGTCTTACTCTGACATAGTTCTGAAAATATGGAATTCATACTTTGAAAGGAGCATCGTAAAGGGCAGAATTGGAGGGAAGACTTCTCATGGGACATGGCCCTTGACTTCAGAGTAATTTTCTCCTCCAAATCATTCAAACTTCATAATTACAACCACCAGCATAATTTACTTGAAATAATTACCTTCTGTGGAGATAATAGACATTTTCAGTTTGAATTAAATCAGGAAAATTTAGCACACACTGGATTTCATCAATTTTCCCACATATTTTTATACATATATTTGTGAAAATTTCTCAAATGTTTTCTAGTGGTCACATTTTTATTTAGCAGATAAATATATAAAAATTAACAAGAGGGAGTGCCTGGGTGGCTCAGCTGGTTAAGCATCTGCCTTTGCCTCAGGTTCCTGGGATCAAGACCCATGTGGGGCTCCCTGCTTAGCGGGGAGCCTGCTTCTCCCTCCCTCTTCCCCCTGCTCGTGCTCTCTTGTGCTATCTCTCTCTTTCTCAAATAAATAAAACCTTTAAAAAAATAAAATGAATTAAAAAATTTTTAAATCATAATTGTTTGGGTACCAAAAAAAAAGCAAACTTCCCATACACAAATGGAGGTAAACTCAAAATGAAATTAGCGATAGAGAAAATAAATTCAAAGTAGGAATTTCTAAAAACAATGAACACTGTATATAATATATACATCCAAATACAAACATAAACTCACATGCTCTGCTCCAGTACTTCACTTCACTTATAAAGAGCTACCAAGAGGAGAATACAATGAATGCATATACTTTTCCTGGGATGCAGATCTGAGTTGTAAGTGTGGAAAATTCATGGAGGAAATACTCATTTTGAACTCCAAGCCAACTTTGAATTATATCAAAGAAAAGAAGTTCCCATGCCATTTAGAAATTTCAAATTGTATTTCCTTCATTTATTCCTTCATCATTCGATACACATTCCGAACAGAACAAAAGCCCCTTCCCTCAAGGAAAGTACATTCTAGAAGAGGAAACAACACAAAAGAAGATAGCAAAGTAAAAGAATAACAATGGTACTGAGTAATAAATGGCAAAATTAAAAAGAAAGCAGAAAAGGGAGGTCCAAAGTAGTGTGGATGTGAGAACATTTTTATTTAATGTGGCCAGGGAAAATCTCATCCAGCTACCATGGAAAATAACATCCAGCTACCATGAAAAATAAGGTATCTGGAAGAAACACTATCTCAAGTAGAAGGTAGTAAGTACAAAGGCTTTAAGTCAGGAGTGGAGCAAGCTGAAAGTTAACTGCAGGAGGCAGTGAGGTTGGGGTGTGCAGTGCAGTGGGGCTGAGGTGTGCAGAACAGGGGGGCTGGGGTGTGCAATGCAGTGGGCTGGGCTGGGGTATGCAGTACAGGGGGCTGAGGTGTGCAGTACAGGGGTACTGGGCTGGGGTATACAGTGGGACTGGG
>PITA01033342.1:0-12866 GCA_004023965.1 Spilogale gracilis | reverse complement strand
CTTTCATAGAAGATTTTCCCATTCTGCCAATCATATTTAAAAAGGGAAACCATGGTCTATAAATGCAAAGTAAGCTATCCTGAGAAAATTAATTTTTACAATCAGATTCTTTCAATCATTGCAAAAATGGTCCTTTCTACCGACATGAAGAAAAACAAACTTAGAATCTAGAATGCTATGAGATGTAGACTTTAGAGAGTATCTTGGAAATGATGACATATGACTTATGCCTTAGCTTTTCTTCATTAGGAAACATACATACTGTCTTTATCTTTCCAGTGCCTCTTCCACACAGGTTCCACCTCCCTCACCCAAATTCGAGAAAATGACTCTTGAGGATAACTGTAAAAAAGGTATCCAAGCCTCTTTTCTATTGTCAATGAGCCCCTCAGCTGGAATGTATCACTAAGCAAAATTGTTTGTCTTGGGACAATAGTTATGAGCCTATCTCGATCCTGGGTAAGTGGATTTGACTTTGGTTTCTTGATTTCCAACTTGGTCTAATATATACGTTAATGTAAAGAGCTCTACCATACATAGTCTCTGAGTAGAGACTTCTGATTGATCACTGACAAGACTGTTCTGGAGACTCGCCTATTTCTTACCATTTTACATTTGTGGAGTAAGTTACGTTTTTTCAAACAGATTTGACAAAATAAAACTAAAAGTGAAAGTTAAATAATTTTATTGATTGTAAATTCTTTAATGGAGCAATTTGTAAAGAAATGAAACAGTACACGTTTATATTTGTAAGACTATACCAAGTACGCAGAAGCACAAAAGTGAAAATCAGGAACATGGAAAAACAACATGCAAACATTAACTAAATGAATATATACTATATATGTGGTATATATGATGGACAGCTATGTAGGAAGACAGGAGATGGGGCGAAATAAGAGGATAAAAGAAAGCTGATCCTCTTGATTGACAAAAACTTTTCTGAAGAAGTTGATTCTAACATTCACATTGTCGGTAAGATATGATAATCCCTATAAACCATTCCAAAACTAGTATTAAATGCTTTGAGTTGAAATAATATTTTTTAATTTTTTTAAAGATTTTATTTATTTATTTGACAGAGAGAAACACAGATAGAGAGGGAACACAAGCAGGGGAATTGAGAGAGGGAGAAGGAGGCTTCCCGCCGAACAGGGAGTCTTATGCGGGACTCCATCTCGGGTCTCTGAGCCAAAGGCAGACACTTAATAACTGAGCCACCCAGGTGCCCCAAAATATAATTTTTTTCACAATTGTGAAATAATGAAGTTTTTATTACAAACGTAAAATTGGTGAAATGTATCAGATATATGTTGGAAAATATGGTTTTAGAGGCTTTCAAAAAATATTTGTGCTCGTGTTTAATATTCACACTAAGGTTTCAAAAATATTTTTCCTTCTTTTAATAAACTAAGGAGATTATAAAAAAGCTTTAAAGATATTATCTTAAGTAATTCACTGATCACAGAGTCACGTGATCTATTGATTTGCTGTATTTTTAATGAGGGGCAAGTACTCTGAGTTAAGGGCAATATGCAATCTGACTGAAGCTAACTTTATATCATTAACTGTGTTACTAGAGTCCACAAATCTTATGAACCATGCTTTTAGTGATCAGGTGAATGAATGAATGGGTTGATAAAGGGTTGGAAGGCTGTTGGCTCTGGTAATAGTAAAAGTAAACCATTCTTAATACCATCTCTTTCTCTCCAGTTTCCTAAGGAGGATTTCTCACTACTATATGCCTTGTTAGTTTTCATTTTCCAGAATATATAGATCCACAACAGTATTTATGTCTTTTGTGGTTTCACCAGCATTCTACTTCTATAGTCCTTAATATCTAATAACAGAATGAAAACAACAACAATTTACTTAGACAAATTATAAAAGAAACCAACATTCCTAGGACTTTACTATTTAAAAAAGGAAGAGAAAAAGGAAAAATAATTAAAACATCAGAAATCAATTCTCCAAAGGATCCTCGACATACACGTAACTAGTTACGCATGCATACATACATACATTTTATTTATACATAAATACTTGTATTTATTTATTTTTAATATTTCATTTGTTTATTTGAGAGAGAGCATGTGAGTGAGAGAGAGAGAGAGAACATGAGTGGGGGGGATGGGGCAGAGGAGGAGAGAGAAGCAGACTCCCTGCTGAACAGGGAGCCCAACACAGGGTCGATCACAGGACCCAGGAACCATCACCTGAGGTGAAGGCACATGCTTAATGAACTGAGTTACCCAGTGCTCCATAAATATTTATATTTAATTATATACATATAATATGGATAAATCCATAGACATACATATCTGTGTGTGTATATGCAGAATCCCAAACATTTTAAAACTTGAATTAATTCTTTATATAAAGATTTGAGAGCAGTGTCTGTACATACACATATATTTTCCTGGCTGGATACAATATACTTTACTGATGGTACATGACAGGATAGGGCTCCCCGAGCCCCTCCCCACCTTCAAGGGGTCTGAGATAGAAATTGTGTAGAGGTCAGAAGATTCTCAGTGTGTTGGGGGATGAGTAGGGGCAAGGACTCTCCAGTAGCTGAGGGCCTCTCTTATTTTCTTATGCTCTCAGTGGGGCCTGTGGTCCAGGGAACTCTTACTTCTTTGAGGCCATATGGGCCATAAGGTCAACTACCTTGTTGTTATAGCCAAATTCATTGTTATCCTAGGAAATGAGCTTAGCAAAGTAGTCATTGAAGACAATGACAGCCCCAACTTCAAAGGTGGAAGAGTGGGTGTCACTGTTAAAGTCACAGGAGACAACTTGGTTCCCAGGATGTCCCTGAGGGTGCCTACTTCAACACTTTCTTGATGTCATCATTTTGGCAGCTTTCTCCAGGGAGAAGATTAGATACATAAGTGACCCACTGAGGGTGGGGACAAAAAAGACCATGCCAGTGAACCTCCCATTGGCTCAGGATGACCTTGCCTCCAGCCTTGACACAGCCAGTAGCAGCAGAGTGGACGTTTTTGGCACTTCCTCAGCCACCACACCACATCTTCCCAGGAGGGCCGTCTGCAGCTTCTGGGTGGCAGTGATGCCATGGACTGTGGTCATGAGTCCCTCTAGGATACCAAAGTGGTCATGAATGACCTTAACAGAGGGGCCAAGTAATTGGTAGTGCAGGAGGTATTGCTGACAATCTGGAGGGAATTGTCTAACTTCTCATGACAACACTCCTCACAATCATGGAGGCATGAGGAGATTGTGGGCAGAGATGATGGCCCTCTTGGCTTCACTCTTCCAATGAGCCCCAGCCATCTCTTTGGTAGTGAAGTGAATTCAGCGCCAGTCTCAACTATTTGTTGTTGGCAGGGTCTTAGTCCTGAAAGATGGAGATGGACTTTCTATTGATGACAGGTTTCTTCTTCTCAGGTCTTGACTGTGCAATTGCATTTGCTATGGGTGAAATCATACCAGAATATTGTAGACCATTCGGTTAAGGTCAGTGAAGGTGTCATTGATGGCAATGATATACACTTTGCCATAGTTTAAAGCAGCCCTGATGACCAAGTCTAATATGGATAAATCTGTTTACGCCAACCTTCAGCATCATGTTTCTGAGACCTGCAGGGCACTACACAGGAAGATGCATCTGTCTGTCAGAAGAGGAGGAACAGAGAATGCAGGCATGTACTTTTTTTTAAGATTTTATTTATTTGACAGAAAGAAACAGAGAGGGAGGCAATACAAGCAGGGAGAGTGAGAGAGGGAGAAGCAGGCTTCCATGCTGAGCAGGGAGCCTGATGTGAGGCTCGAACCTGGGACTCTGGCTCATGATCCTAGCTGGAGGCCGATGCCTAAATCTGAGCCACCCAGGTGCCCTGCAGGCATGTGTTTTTGAGATAAAGTAAAGTTTTTTAGTTCGATGGATCCTAAGCCTCTAAATAGGGAGCAGAACTATTCATCTGTATATACTGTGAGTCCGACATTGCCCTGACCATAGTAACCACATAAACATCCTCCTTAAATGTATCCTACATAGAGAAGAGCCTATGAAGTCAGCAATGTTAATTTAAAATAACTAAAAATATACATACATCCACTTCTCAGGCTAACATAGCTAACACCATTGTAACATGGAGACCCCCTGCTTTTCTGTCCCCCAAAATATAGATCTCAAAAGACACATCAAATATACCAATTTTTCACACAACCAAAAGTTATTCAAAACTTTTTGTTTTCTTCTCTGCTTCTGGTCAGATTTAGGGAATTAAAATGGCCAACAGTATTTCAGCTGCATCCTTTTATGAATTTGTCAAAGGTATACAGTTGTACATCCATAAGCACAGTCAAAATAAATACTATCTCCATCACTCCAAAACATTTCCTCATGCACTTCTGTAGTCAATCCCTGTTACGGAGCAAGGACTGGATCCTGGCCAAAGAACGAAGCGGTCCTCAGAGACTCTGGAGGATCAGAGGTTCATTTCACACCAGCAGGCCCAGAAGAGAGTAATCTCTCAAGTTCTGAGCCCCCAGCACAAACAAAGTGTGTATTTTATACACCTTTACTTCCATATCTGTGACACTCAGCAGCGGCGGCCCCTGGGGCTAGGGGAAAGCCTGGCATGGCCCTGGGGCTTGGGCTGGCATTCCCCTACTGGAGTGCTCAGCCACCTAGAATACAGATTTTCCTTATCATCCTACTCCTCACCGATAGCCCTTGAAGAATCTACTGATCCACTGTCCTATGGTTTTGTTTATTTTGTATTGTCATACAAAAGGAATCACATAGTTTATACCTATTGAGTGTCACTTTTTTTTGCCTTGTATAATGCTTTTGAGGTCTATCCATGTATTTGCATAGATCCACATTTTAATCCTTGTTTACTGAATAGTAGGTCATCGTGCAGATACATGGATTTATCAGCTGATGGGTATTATAAATCTTCATATTTCATATTTAGGAAGAAGTCCTGTTTTGAGTGTCTTTTGTACCTGGTGAAACATATATTCTGTGTTTTTCAGATTTTTGCTCATGGAAGTCTACTTTCACCAGCCATTTGTTGAAAAATAATGTGTTGTCATTGAAATTCCTTGGCACCTACTGCAAAAGTTAAATGATATTATACACATGTCTATTTGGGGCTCTATCTTGTCCTTTGATCTACTTCTTTTTTATTTTACCAATACGGTATTCTCTTGATTAGTCTGTTATAAAAGTGTAAAAATTCTGTATTAAAATTCTGTATCAATTTACTGTATAAAAATGCACAAAAGTCAATATATGAATGAATAAAATGTCTACTACTCATTCATTTTGATACTCTGATATATATATTAAGTTTTTCAATCTTCAAAGACTATATTAAACCTTAAATATTATATATTTTCCAATTATTTTTTCTCTTTTTCAGTTATTTTGACTGTTTCAAGTTTTTTAGCTTTCCATATAAATTTTTAGATTAGGCTTGTAATTCCAACAACAACAATCACAAACTTCCAGTTTCAGCCTGATGTGCCAAGAACTTAGAACTTCAATTCTTAAAGTAAAAAGACTGGATAAATGAAAATCGAATGAAAATTATTTTCTTGGTCCTTTCAGAGAACTGAGGTCACAGGGTAACCTGTCACTCTAAACCGGAGAGAGGAACGAATTTAGGGTCATAGCTGAGATCTGCTTTCCTGGAGTTCAACGGCTAGATGGTAAAATTATAGGAATACTTAAGTGATGAGTTTGACAGATTGCTGGAGACCTAGTGTGGACTAGACTTAGAGAATCTAAGATGACGTCACGCTTTCCTGGGTGTTACCTCCAGGGATGACTTCAGGTTCTTATGGTGAAAAGCCAAGAAATTCCCTCATGCTGAAGAAGTTAAAAAGTAACCATTGTGAAACACATCCAAATTGTTCTCCACTAGAAAGACCTACTTTTTTAAAAATGTATTTTATTTTTTTAGTGTTCCACAATTCATTGCTTATGCACCACCCTTAGTGCTCCATACAATACATGCCCTCCTTAATATCCACCACCAGGCTCACCCATCCCGCAAACCTCAGTTTGTTTCTTAGAGTCCAAATTCTCTCATTCTTCATACAAAGACTTACTTTTCAGTGAAGTGTACAATATCCTTATCCCAACTGGGGAAAGGACATTTGCCACACTCCCATGCTCTCTGACCTTCATCTCTCAAATCAAAGGCTGTGGTGAGGAACGACCATACCTTGGAGAAATGGTTGGGAAAATCACAGCTTTAGAGACACAGGCCTAAAATATTGAGGCATAAACACATAAGATTATAGAACACTTTTTGCCTTTTTCCACAACTACCACCACACAATATACAGTATTATATGGTGGATTACAGCTGTAAGCTTGTTCCTTTCTGAGAAAAAAGTACTTATAGAGCTCGGAGTTAAAAGAGGAAACAGAGGCAAGGACACCAGAAGATAGGACTACTTCTCCAGAAGTACCTAGAGCTTCAGCCAAGCAAATATTAAACACATCCTAGCAAGATTATCATAAATCTCCACACTAATGGCCTATGTACATCAGTTCCTATTACCTAATACAAGTTCTGCTTTCAACAAAATAATTACAAAGTGCAACAAAAGGTAGGAAAAAACCACCATCATCCAAAGAGACAAGGCTAGCAACAGAATCAGAGCAGATAGAACAGAGATATTGCAGATATCGAATAGGGAATTGAAAATAATTATGATTAATACAGTGAGGGCTCTAAAGTAAAACATAGCATGCAATAGCAGATGACTAATATAAGTGGGGAAATAGCAACTGTAAAAAAGAATCAAGAGAGATGCTAGAAATCTGAAACATTGTAACTAAAGAATATCTTTACTAGGCACATTAACAGATTGAACAAGGCAGAGGAAGGAATCAGTGATTCCTGAAGACAGTGCAATAGAAACTTACAAACTGAAATGCAAAGAGAGAAAAGAGAAAAACTTAATAGAGCAGAGCATCCAAGAATGATGGGACAATCTCAACTTGTAACACATACATATACATGACTGGAATACTAGAAGGAGAAAAAGGAAAAGAGGAAAAAAAAAATCTGAAGACATAGTAGTTGTAGAACTTTCCAAAGTTAATGACAGAAACCAAAACACAGAAATGGAAAATTAAAGAACCCCAAACACAATGCGCAAAACAAAGCAGAAACAAATACAAAAGCAAACAAGCACACAAAACACCACACAAACACACAACTATCCATATTCAAAAACACAGAAAAAGAATACCTCAAAATAATCCAGATAGAGGAAAAACACAGTATCTAGAGAATAGGATGCTTATTTATTTGATGGGGAGTGAGGCACAAAAAATACACAGCCATTTTTCTATCTCTATAAGTTTTGATGTGTGAAATAATCAGAATGATGTTTTAGTACATAACCATGTGTCTCCAACAGAAAGATACATCCACACTTTTAAATAAGCCAAGAAGAGAAAGTCAAGTATCGCATGGTTTCACTTACTTGTGGTACATGAGGGGTAACCTGGAGGACAGTGGGAGAAGGAAAGTAAATGGGAACTAGGGTAATGCAGGAGGAGAAATGAAACAACAGAGACTTTGAACACAGAAACAGACTGAGGGACTTGGAGGGAGGGGGGTGGAGAGATGGGAGAGCCTGGTGGAGGGTACTGGGGGCACCTATTGCGTGGAGCAGTGGGTGTGGGGAATGGGGAAAGAATCTTGGAACACTGGGGAAAAAAAAGTAAGTAACAATAATTAATTAATATAATTTATGAGATAGTCCATGAATATAAATTCAAAATAAGTAAAATAAATTTCTGAAGCATTTACACCTTTAAAAAAAAAAAAGCAAAGGTAAAGAAGTGCATGGTAAGCAGTGGTGACTGATTGGTATTTGATCCATTTAACACACGAATACACAAGCTGTTTTGGGGGAAATGTTGGGCATATGCTCTATTGATAAGTCTTTTTTTTTTTTTTAACTGATTCCTTTAAATTCAGATGATCAAATAAACAGGCAGAAGGCATAGTAGAATTAGTCACACACAAAAGTAATGATGGGAGCTGTATAAAACATACTGCCTTATAAGGGTAGTGACCTGGTGAAGAAGGAGGAGGAGTAAGAGGAAGAGGAAGGGGTAGGGAGGGGAAGGAGGAGGAGGAGAGGGAGAGGAGGCAGCAATTCCATAGAAATGATGCCACCAAATTCTGGTGAGAATGTGAAGCAACAGTACTTGTCATTCATTGCTGGTAGGAATACAAAATGGTACAGTCACTTTGAAAGACAGTTTGGCAGTTTCATACAAAATTAAGTACTCTTACCGTAAGTTCAACAATTATGCTCCCTGGTATTTACCCAAAGGACCTGAAAATTTATGTCTACACAAAAAGCTACACACAAATGTTTAGAGCAGCTTAATTCATAATTGCTACAATTTAGAAAGAAACCAAGGTGTCCTTTAGTAGGTGTACAGATAAATAAACTTTGATACCTCTAGGCAATAAAATACTATTAGGAATATTTGAGAGAAGGAAGAAAAATTTTAAGGGAGATTTTCTTCCAAAAAATGGAAGAAAAAGAAAATATCAAAAATAGCTATCATCCAACACACTCAAAAAAATCAAGGGAAAAAAATGGACAGGAAAGAAGAGAAAAGAAAGTAGAAGAAGATAAAAATTTTTAAAGAAAAGAAACAAGAAAAAGAGAGAAAAAAAGAAAAAGCTACTTCTGAAAAATCATGAATCCAGAATAAAGTCTGAAACATTGCTAGGCAAGTTCAATATGTTAAAACACACATACACATAGGATTGACTTAAAAGATAAATATAAAGCCATGCAACAAAGAACAATCTAATCTGGATAGTGATACTAAGAAGCAAAAGGAAACAAGAATAAAAGAAAAAAATTTTGAAGATTGATAATAAAAGAAAAGTCTGAAAAGATATAAATAAAAAGAGAATCACAGGTCAAATGAGTAAAAAAATCCCCAAATTCTGATGTCCTATCTTTCAAAGCTGCAATTAATAGGATATACATAAAGGAAGTTCCTCAATATTCAGAATGTTTTAAATGACAAGAAATAATTTAATAGATGTGGAAAACAATAAAGCAGTATGCTGTGGTAGAGTAAATAAGCAATTGAAAGGAGGAGAAAACACAGATGCCTACTAGGAATAGCCTGAATAAGCAAAATATAATTACAAAAACAGATAACAGATGATAGGTGTATGATAGATTAATGATACGTGAGAGGTAAAGATATACATAGCTAAACTATATTGAGCTATGTTAGATATGATGTCAAACTATGATGAATAATGTGGAATAATTAAAAACAAAAAACTAGAGATAAATGTTATCGGATTGAATTGAAGAAGGCAATTAAAATGAACTATCAGTAACCTCCATTTAAACATAAAAGACATTCCCTTATAAATAATAAACATGCCTTACTGTTAACAAAACCATTACATTAACAAAAAGCATAAAACCATTGAAGAAAATTTCTGAGTAATTACATTAATGAAGAAAGATTAAATACTATTTTAAACTAAAAGCAGCATAATTCTAGAGTTGAATCTATTTATTTATTTAACAAATATCATTGGGCACCATGTTGGACCATTTAGTGAGGGCAGTGAATTTAGGAATAACATGTTGAACTAAAAAAGCCCCTATTTTCACTGAACTTCCATTCCCTGGATGAAACATATGATTTTAAACAAAATGTCTAAAATTCAAATGCCAAGCTAACAAGAATATTTTCTCTTTTTAGGTATTGATATAACTTCCTCACATGAGGTTTGAAAATAGCAGAGGTTGGAATACTTGTTAGAGTTTGATAAAGGAAGCAATCTACTAAGAGGCATACTGAATTTTAAAATTCTATTTTATTTTGCTCTTTCTAAGATTATTCACTTATTTGTTTATTTATTTAGAGAGTGTGCACACAAGCAGGGGAGGGGCAGAGGGCAGGAAAGAGGGAATACCAAGCAAATCCCACATTGAGTGTAGAACCCAATCTGGGGATCCATCCCAGGACCCTGAGATCACAACCTGAGGTGAGAACAAGGGTTGATGCTCACCAACTAGCCACCCAAGCGCCCCTCAAAAATTTTGAAGGAATAAACTTAGTTGACCATGCACAATTATGAAATTTATGAAAAGAAAAAGAATATATATAGGCTTCTTGACAGTGTTTCTTTTGGCACCCCCCACATTGTAGGAGGGGAGCAGGCAACTCAGAAGAAAGCCAGCTGTGAGACAAGGGGAAATCTTACTTTTAAAGATGACAGATATCTGCAGAAGCAATGCGGACTAGAGAAATTACAATTCCAGAGAGAAAAGAAACTTTCAGAGAAGGGGCCAATGTCTACTAGTGTTTTGCATGGGGATCATATGTTACAACCAATCTTTGGTCAAAATGAGAACTTGGGTTTGGCAGTGGTAAATCTGTGAATCAGACAAGTCAGAAATACTTTCAGCAATGTAGTATGATTAGAGAAAAAACTTGAAAAATTGAGGACCTCAAAAAAAATGACAAATTTTCCTCGTAAAGACCCATTCTCTAAAGCTGTGTGTTATTCAACGTTAATGAGTTAAGTAGATCCAGCAGTTTCTTCCTCAAACTATTTGCCAAATTTTGAAGCTGTCTAGAGCAGGAGTCCCAAGGAGCTAATTTCTGTGTGCTAATAAGGCATGCATGCCATCCCAACTACAGAGTATTGATCAGAATTTTTGGAGAGCAACACATCAGATATAACAGTGAACCAGAAATAGTCTGGGTCTAATGAAATAAAGCCAGCTTCAATGCAAGGCGATAATTCTTGTTTGGACTAAGTTGGTCAGTCTCACCTCTTCTTCATATCAAAAAAACAGGAAACACACAAGAACTTTTAAAAACAATGTATGACATTTAACATGAATAAATAAGCAAGTAGAGAGTCATAAAACCAAAAAAAGACAACAGAGAAAGTAATAAATGATATAGATATTAGAATTAGGGTATTATGATCATGTTTATTATTAATGGTATGTTCAAGGGAATACAAAAATACAACTAAAATATGGAAATTGCAACAGTGCCGGGGGCCAGCCCTAGCAACAGTCGGCATCCGAGAGTGGAGGAAGGAGTCGGCGAAAATGAGGAGACCAAACTTCATGTAGGGATCTCCTGAAAACACTGTTCTCAGGGCTCTTTATTTATAGCAGAGAGTTACATATTTTTTTCAGATGGAAATCATATGATCAAAGAGTTTCTTTAAGTGATGGATCATCAATCGTGAGTGACAATAGTAACAATAGTGTTTTTTGAGGGTCTTTGTAAAAACAGGACGTATCTTGAGTGACAATGGTGTTTTTGAGGGTCTTTGCAAAAAACAGGACGGGCCTTGTGCCCTTGAGGGTCTCACACAATGAAACGGGATGTGCCTATTTCTTTGAAGGGTCTGTACAATAATCCAGGATGTGCCAATTATATCCTAATCTATAGACTGATCAATCACAGGTAGGCATGTCCTGAGCAACAGATGGTTCCTACAAATCCTTATCTTATTAGAACGTTTTACTTCCCCCCAGCATAGGGAAGTGAGTGAATGGTCACACAAACAGGAGGTTGCAATGTCTAAGCTATTTATGTTAGCAAAGGTTTCACTAAGTTTTAAAGTAAGTATGTTGTGCCCCCACAATCCTACAATTATTAAGCTTCATAAGGATTGGCACGGCTCTCCATGCCTTGGATGAGCGCTTGTCGAGGTGCATGTCCCAGGGACACAAAGGACATATTGCCCCGGCCCACAGGGCACATTTATGGGTACCTCCACCATAGTTTTTGGCAGCTTGCAGCATGGCCGGGGGGGGAGGGTGGATCACGCCGCCCCCGACACAACAGATATTTGAAACCTTTATAAAAGAATCAATGAGCTTAATAGAATTTAAAAATGCAACATCTAAGTTTAAAAACATATTAAATCATTGTAACAGCAGTTGAAGGCTGGAACTGTAAATTGGAAGACAGGTACATAATGAAAGCCCAAAATAAAGACAGAAAATAACAGCAGAGAGGTTAAGTGACATGTGGACACAGTCAATAGTTCTAATATGAATGTAGGTTGGCATCCCAGAAGAATAAGAGGGAGAATATAGGCAGAAGCAATATTCAAAGCAAATATTGCAAAGAATTGTCTAAACTGTGGCAATATCAACCGACAGACAAGAAGCTCAGGGAAAATCACTCAGTGGAGATATTCCATGGTCTCTTCATTGAAACTTACTGAAATTGAATACAGGCAAAATCATCCTGAGTTTAAAACCCTTGGTAATTAGTTTTTGTGTCTCTCTAGTCAGTAGCTAAACATACTTTTCTGAAGTCTGGTCTATCCCCAAGGGGAAAATAGAATGGGAAATGGAGACATGTTTAAATACCATATATGGTAGTTGGTTCTGCTGATGAGCGATATTTCTTTCTCTCCCATATCAATTACATTCAGGAAAGGAAAAGGGAACTATCAAAAGAGGAATTCCACACAAGGAACTTATACTTTTTCCCAAAATTTCCTAGTCACAAATTTTCCAATCGTGTTTCTTCTAAGTGCCTTAATGTTCAGTGAAACCATTGGACATGGCCTATGACTATGCAAAATTACATGCCTGGTGATTTCTCCTTCTAAGCAAAGTGAGCAAACAAAGGCACTATTTGAAGTTCTGCCCACTGGGAAGATTTTCCTTCACCATTGTCCTTCAGGAACGTCCCAGAAGGGTCTGTAGAACTGCAGCCATCGGCAGTTGATCATAGAGAACTCCTCGTGAAGACAGAGGTACAGGCTGGGAGAGGAAGGCAGGGTAGTAGGAGGGGGGAATGCAGGAGATTGGCCACTTCTTCAGGTTAC
>PITA01033341.1:0-12869 GCA_004023965.1 Spilogale gracilis | reverse complement strand
CTGCTCCCTTGAGTAACAGCATTCTACCTGATGGCCTTGGAAAACAGTGTCTCATCTTGCCTGATGACCTTTGAACTAGGACACTAGGTTTTCTTAGTTCTATAGTAGGTTCTGGCCTTTGGATTTGAACTGGCACATCAGCTGTACAGATTTTGGATTTGCCAGACTCCATAATCATGTGGGACAATTTCTTACAACAAATCTCTTTATAAATATATAGATTCTGTTTCTCTGGAGGATTCTAACACTATTTACAAATGGACCTTAACATATTTGTCTATTTAGTCATCCATCATAGAATACTTGTGCTAATAACTATAATATTCAGTTTTTTTCCTTAGATTAATTTGAGAGCTCTAAGTACCTATAAAAATCACTTGAGCCAATTACAACTGGAGGTATAGAAACTTGTTAGAAGATTATTGCAAATATAGTGATGAGACATGATGTTGGTCCAAACTAAGGTATTGGGAAATGGGATAAGGAGAAGTATCTAGATTTTTTTTAAAAAGATTTAATTTATTTATTTGAGAGAGGGAGAGAGAGATAGAAAGAGCACGAGAGGGAAGAAGGTCAGAGGAAGAAACAGACTCCTCATAGAGGTGGGAGCCCAATGCAGGTCTCAATTATGGGACCCCAGGATCATGAACTGAGCCAAAGGCAGTTGCTTAACCAACTGAGCCACCCAGGTGCCGGAGAAGTAGAGAGATTTAAGAGATGTTTATTACATAGAACAAAGGCGGGGCTAGGTGATTTTGATATGGTGAATAAAGGAGATGAGCCAAAGGATGACAAAGATTTCTAGGTTGGGTTGCTGGTAACACTCATCCAGATAGGGTCTGGAAAAGATGCAGATGTCAGAATTGGAGTCCATAATAATGACATTAAAAACCCAGCGAGATACCCAAGTGTTAATATCTAGGGGCAGTTGTATGCATAGGGAGTAAGAAAGAGAAAAAGCTAAAGGCAAAAATGTGGGAATCATTAGCATATACATAGTAATTGAAACCATAGGTTTCAATAGGAGGTAAGACTGCCAGTCTATAGATAAGAAAAGGATTTAAAACAGCAATGAGACTTCTAGTGAAAGATTTACCCTTTAAAAAGAGGAGTACATTAGGAAAACTAAAGTGCATTTTGAGGCTTCTTATCTAGAGTGCTTCACTCCATTACACTGAAGTATCAATTTACTTACTACTTAGTTTATTAAGCAATGAAATGCATGGACCTCACCATTCTGGCTGCATATATCCCTCTCCCATTTGTTGTTTTCCTTCAACTTTATCAGTGTCTAAATTGCTAAAAGGCAGTAAATAAGTAATTGCCTTGTGAAAGATTATGTATTAGCCTGAGGTATTAGGAGCCTTTAAACTAAAAATAGAAAAAAAAGAGTTGAGGTCTGATACTTATTTTTACATTTTAAAACACTTTGGTTTAACGTAGAGGATTGATTTGGCCTAGAGTGTAGTCCATGAGTTTTGGACAAAAGTTATTTTTGTAAGAGAAGAAACTGTGACTTGTATCTGCATTCATTCAGTGCTTCTATTGCTCCTTCCATTGAAGTTAGGAACTAGTTACATGGTATGCTAGTAATTACTTACCAAATTAAGTGGAAGTTATTCTATTTGGGGGGGTGGAAGGATGGAAGAAGTGAGGAGACTGAATAGACAAACAAGTTGCTTCTAGAAAATTATTTGAATATATTTTAAATGCTAAAAAGTAGTTTCAGATGTATATTTTGTAAAGTTACTGTGTTTCTAAGGCCCTTAAACATAGGTTGCAATCATAATTTTTGTAGGATTACATTTTGTCTAGTCTTCATGATAATTGCTTTTTCCTTTTTCTCTTTTTTTGGGGGGGGGAGCATGTGGGGGTAGAAAGAGGGGCAGAGCAAAAGGGAGAGAGAAAATCTTAAACTGACTTCGTGTCCAGCAGGGAGCTCCATATAGCTTGACCTGTGGCTGGATCTCAACCCTGAGATCATGACCTGAGCTGAAATCAAGAGTCAGGCACTGAACGGACGGACTGAAAGACCCAGGTGCTCATGATTTCTTCTTTTTCAGAAATTCTTTTTTAGAAAAATACTTTTCAGGGTGCTTGAGTGTGTGAGTCAGCCGGTTGAGCGTCTGACTCTTGGTTTCCGCTGAGGTCATGATCTCTGGGTCGAACCCTAGGTAGGGTTCCACACTCAGCATGGAGTCTGCTTGTTTCTATCCCTTTCCCTCCCCCTCTTTCAAGCTGTGCTCCCCACCCCCATTTGTGAGGAAGCATGCATGTTCTGTTAGGGTCCGTGGTTAAAGTAACGAGGCTGATACAAAAGCGAAGGTCAAGCAAAGCTTTATTTCCTGACAAGCTAGTGTCAAGGAGAATCACACTAACCAGGCCAGGGCTGTCTCTGACGAGAGAGAGCGACCCTCCCCCCATCTTACAGGCTATCTTTTATAGGGTGAAACGCAACCATGAACTGACTACAATCATGTAGCCATCCTTGAGTTAATTCTATCTCTATTTGGAGGTCAAGGGGCTTAACTGGGTGTTTCCATCTGATCTGACTCCCTCTTGTTTGGGTGTGAACAACAGGATGGTGAGAATTGGCTGCCCATTCTTCCTGGAATTGGTTGTCTATGTAAACAACAAAATGGCAGCTTGGACAAAATGGAGTCACTCTGGCTAAGTAGGTCCTTACAATTCCTACTCTATCTCTCTCAAATTAAGTCTAAAAAAAAAGAAAAATATTTTTCTATTCTATTATTTACTGGTAATAAGACTTCTTAATAAGAGATATTCCAAAATAATCTTTATAAGAGAATTTAAATGTATTTTCATTTTTTGTAGGCTTTAAAAAGTTGTATAGTCTGAGTAGAGAAATATATTTTTAAAAAAGATTTATTTATTTATTTTAGAGAGCAGGAGATAGAGACCATGTTGGGGGTGGTGAGGAGGATAGGGAAAGCAAGTCCCAAGCGGACTCCCAGCTGAGCACAGACCCTGAGGTGGGTCTTGATCTCATAATCCTGAGATCACAACTTGAGCTGAAACCAAAGTCAGATGTCTAACTGACTGAACCACCCAGGTGCCTTGAGAAGTGAGTATTAAAAGCAGAACTATAGCTTTCTATTATTCTCTGATTTTTTTGTTGAAAGCATAACCATACCCTTCATGTAGGAAATTTATTGGTATTATTCCAAGAATGGAAAGGACTCAAAGTAATCCACATTTTTAATAGAATTAAATTGTAGGCAATTTACTTTAGAAAGAAATCTATACAATTATATATTCAATAAATATATTTTTGATTCCAGTATTTTCGTGTTTCAAATATTTTTGGTGTATTTAAAAGTACCTGAAAACATTTTATTTCTATTTAAAGATTTCAGATTATGAAAGCAAAAAATTCCAATAGCTCAGAGACCAGAACAATAACTAGATATAAAGTTAATATCTTATGAACTGGCTGGCCATGCAAAAAGAAGGTAAGTCCATCT
The DNA here is from genome assembly GCA_004023965.1 of Spilogale gracilis. Lineage (NCBI taxonomy): Eukaryota > Metazoa > Chordata > Mammalia > Carnivora > Mephitidae > Spilogale > Spilogale gracilis. The sequence goes on along the minus strand of PITA01033341.1, from coordinate 9,384 downwards.
CTTGATGACAACTACTTCCTCTTTGATTTTAAAACTCGTACATGCAGACCTTTCCTTCCTTAACTTCCTGAGTCAGTGCATTCTAGCTCTTCTTTTCCTTCTTAACTGCTTTATTGAGATCCAATTCGCACAGCATAAAATTCGCCCATCTAAAGTGTACAATTCAACAGCTTTTAGCATATTCACACAGTTGTTCACTGCAAGTGGAATCATACAGTATTTGTCCTTTTATGTCTGTCTTCTTTCATACTTATCATGTTGTAGATGATGTGTCAGAACTTGTTTCTTTGTTATAAATGGCTGAATAATATTCCATTGTATGTACAGGCCACACTTTGTTTATCTGTTTATTAGTTGATGCCCACTTGTGTTGTTTTCATCTTTTGGCTGCGGTAAGCAACTAATGGAATGAGTATTTGCATACAAATACCTGCTTGGGTTTTGTTTTCTCTTCTTTTGGGTTTAACCTGGGGTGAGGATCACATGGTAATTCTATGATCAGCTTTTGAGGAACAACCAAATTGTTTTCTATAGCAGCTGCATCATTTTACAGTCCAATGAGCAATGCAGAAGGGTTTCAATATCCACATCCTTATGCCAATACTTACTTCCTTTTAATTACAGCCTTTCTAGTACATGTAAAGTGTAATCTATCTCATTGCAATTTTAGTTTTCATTTTTCTAATGATCATGGATATTGAGCAACTTTTCAAGTGTTTATTAGCCTTTGTGTTCTTGTTTGAAGAAATATCTTTCTAAGTCCTTTGCCACTTAAATCGGATGTTTATCTTGTTGAGAGTTGTAGGAGTTCTTTATATAGTTTGGGTATTAACTCTTTCTCAGATATATGATTTGCAAATATTTCCTTCATTTCTGTAGATTGTCTTTTTACTTCTTTTTTAAAAAAGATTTTATTTTTAAGTAATCTCTATACCCACCGTGGGGCTTGGACTCAGAACCCCAAGATCAAAAGTCACACTTTCCACCTACTGAGCCAATCAGGTCCCCTGTCTTTTTACTTTCTTGATAACATTCTCTGGTGCACAAAGTTTTTAATTTAGAGGAAGTCCAATTTCTTTTCCCTTCTGTTACTTATGCTTTTGTTGTCACATTGGGGTAACATTAAGATCCATTGCTAAATCCAAGATTTTGAAGATTTACCCAACTATTCTCTTCTAAGAGTTTTATGCCTTATATTTAGGTTGTTGATTAATTTTGAGTTAATTTTTGTGTATGGTGTAAAGTAGGGGTCCAACTTCAATCTTTTGCATATGAATATCCAGTTGCCCCAGCAGCAATTGTTAAAAAGACAGTTCTTCATTTGATTGTCTTGGTATCTTTGTTGAAAATCAATTGACTGTAAATGTGAGGATGCATAGAGAGGTGCTATTTTGAGTTTATTCAAAACATGTTTTTTTCAGAGTAATATTGTGTATTACCTCTCCAAGCACACAGGGACTTCAAGAGAGGTAAGAGGAATTCTTAAAATATCTAATTTACAAACAGGCATTTTCTCATTCCTAATTTTTCATTATATTGAGTATTCCAAAACCTTAAACCTTTATTTACAAGTGTCCATGATTACTATGTTTGCTGATGTGCATGACAGACAAAGCTCTACCTTAAACTAAGAACTGCAGTTGGCCTTTGTATATTTTCTCGTGGCTACACATAATTTAACATTGCAAATTGGAAGTTCTATACTGTGCACTTCCAGAAATTTATTGCAGTGCTATGTGCATCCTGTCTACTCAACAGATGTATGGTAAAAGAATGAATAAATCTTTCTGAAGTAGATTTCTCTTAATTTCCAATGCAAAATATGTACTAGTATATACACATTATTGATATAATTTATTTCCTTTTATATGGGCCCCCGTCACTCTGATTTCTCCCAAACAACCTCAAGTACTTGTAATGGCTTTATCTTAACCATTAAATTATTAATTTTGCAGCATTCATTTTATACTAATAAATCCATCATAAAACATCCCACAATATTCCCTGTGTAGCAATGGGTTGCAGAGTCAGTTATGAGTAGGAATTGAGTCTAGTTGATTGAGAAATTAGTGACAATTCACAGGGGTCTGTGAAAAGAGCTGGCTTTATTAACTCAGGTGGCATCTCCTGCAGTGGCCACATTTCTACCCAGATGAATGATGGAGCGTATGTTTTCTGACTTCCTTTGCTGTCAATAGATCTTCTTTGTCGGTAGTTATACCAAAACTGATGGATCATTTCTTTGAATGGTCTTGTGGTCAGAGTATACAGAATTGGGTTCAAAGCACTGTTGATAGGTAGAATAAAGATCACTACCCAAGAGGTTATGGTACCTAGAAGAGAAAAATGCACTAGTTTTAGTGTTCATGGATGTTTACAAGGTATAAAAACCCCTTTTTCTTGTTTCCCCTAACCCCCTTTTGAGTCTTCATTTATTCTCTTTGATGTCACATAATTAAATACCAAGTCTAATGTGTTTCCAGGATATCTTTCCAGAGGGCCAGTGTTTGAGGGGAGTGCTGGTGCTGCAAAAAAAAATAGGTTCTTTGCTAAGTAGCTTTTCTTGAATACATCAGTAAAAGTATTCCATTAGGCCGAAACATTTTCCACCCAGTGATTACATATTATTGTGATATGATTCCATTTTAGGAAAAACAGTATCCTTTAGCATTCAAATCATACCTTTTCTAATATTTTAATTGCTGGATAGTATATATAATATTTCTCAAAAATATATAGATAGATTTCTGGTATTTCTTTGGTTTTAAAAATAGGTATGCATTTTTAGGCTTTTGAATAAACATTTATTTCGGTCAAAACACTGCTGGCTAAGCTTATCTTAAAAATCACTGTAGTACATAGGTAGTTACCAGAAACTCAGATTTGTTTTTATAATTTAATTGATGCTCTTTTCCTTCTTTGTTGCTTATAAAATGTAAGATACTATTACCACCAACCGTGGGATAAAACAAAATTAAAATTGCATGCTTATAACTTTTAAAAATGTGAGTATATACTGCACCGTACTATTAATTAACAGTATTTTGCACATTTTTTATTGTGATAAAATATACATAACATAAAATTTACCATTTTAGTCATTTTTAAGTGTGCTGTTCAGTGGCAATAAGTACATTCATAGTGTTGTGTCCCCATCATCACCATCCATCTCCAGAACTTTTCCATCTTTCCCAGTGGAAACTACATAAGTATTAAACAGTAACTCTTCATCCCCTTCTCCTCCCAATCCTTGATAATACATTCACAAACTTTCTGTCTCTATGAATTTGACTACTCTAGTTACCTCATACAGTGGAATCATACAATATTTTCCTTTAGTGACTAGCTTATTTCACTTGGCATGATGTTTTCAAGGTCCATTCATGTCTTGCAATGCTTCAGAATTTCCTCCCTGTATAAGGCTGAGTAATAATCCATTGTGTGTGTGCAACATACTTTGTTTATGCATGTATCCACTGATGGACACTTTCATTACTTCCAGCTTTTGTCTATTGTGAATAATGTTATCAGCATGGGTATACCTATGTCTGAGTTCTTGATTTTAATTCCTTTAATTCCCAGAATTGGAATTACTGGGTCATATGATATCTCTATGTTTAATTTTTTGAGGAACCACCATGCTGCTTTCTATACCAGCTCTGCTATTTTACAGCCCTACCAGTAAAGCACCGGAGCTCCAATTTCTCCAAATCCTTACCGATTTGTGTTATTTTCTGTGTTTTTGGTAATAGTTATCCTAACGAGTGTGATGTTCATTATTTTTCAATACTAGGAATGCATTCTTCAGTCATCTCTCACACTCTGGGTAATGTTCTCTAAATTACTAGATATGCTGGGAAGAAAAATGTCTTATGTTCGCAAAAAAAAATGAAGTATAAAAAAAAGAAAAAATGAAGCAAATGTTTGATAATCATTTTTACATGTTTGGTCATTTTAAATATGGCATTATCAGAATTATGAAGCACAGAGTGTTATTTATTTGAGTCGTTACTTTGTTCCAAGGGTAATTGTGTTTTAGGCATTTATGCAAATAAGTGAACAGCTTCCCCCCAGTAAACTTGATTGATGAAAAGAGCCTGAAGTACATACAACTCTGACTTAAAATTCTTAAAATCAGTTGGTGTTAAGTATCTTAATTTTCTTTCTTAGAGGAACACTGCAGAGAAGACTTATTAATTTTTTACAGAAAAAACAAAAAACAGAAAACTTTGTACCTGGTATTTCTACCTGAAGCAACGAAAGAAATTTCAGGACAAAAATGGGTATCCAGCATAATGCATCAGTAAATACAATAAAGAAAAAACGTTTGGCAAGGATCATCTCTTTTTTAACTTGATTCCGTATTTCAATAGCTGTTATGGAACTTTGATGCACGCTGTAAAACATGCTTCCGTAGGAAAACACTATGATGATAAACGCCGCCAGGTTAACACCTGTTTAGAACACAAAGATTATTATTGGTATGTATGAGCGGCCTTTCAAAAGAAACACACATGCTTTTAGATGTTCCAACATGAATGTTTTTTGTTCTTCATAAGAATTACTAAGGTACACAAAAATAACGAACTTTCAAAAATTTGAAGTATGTTGAGCTAATGAGGAATGAGGGAATTTTATGGCATGTTAAAAATGAGATTATAGTGATTCAGGGCATATCCTGCATCTTTTAAATTAAATATTATAGTTTTTTAAAAAAATTCAATTAGTTTAAGTTATACTTAGAGAATATATATATATACACATATATATGTATTTTTTTCCTATATATATATATATTTTTTTCCTTTAACCTCCCCCTGAGATTTTTTAACAAGCAAAAAATACTTGTATGTCTATTTTCAAGGCAAAGACTTTTGTGGCTATTTTCAGTTTGTTCATATTGTAAGTATAAAGTTAATATATGTTTTATTTAGTATTATTAGGGTGACTGCATAAAATACAAATATTTAGTGTTTTGTCTTTTATTAAGGAGCATGTTGGAATTTATATGATAAAGTGGTAATTCAAGGGGAAAAATCCCTTTAGGGGTATTCTGACAGAATTCATCCTCGATGTCAATGAGAAAAACTGGTTAGAAGATCTAAAATAAAAATCTTAAAAAAAAAAATCTTAAAAAAAAAAAAAAAACTTAAAAAAAAAAAAAAAAGAAGCGCCTGGGTGGCTCAGTGGGTTAAGCATCTGCCTTCAGCTCAGGTCAGGATCCCAGGGTTCTGGGATCAAGTCCCATATCCTTGCTTGGCAGGGAGCCTGCATCTCCCTCTGCCTGCTCTGCCTGCCCTTCCCTTGACAAATAAATAAATAAAATCTCTGACAAATAAATAAATAAAATCTTAAAAAATATGAAATAAAAATTTATAAACACTAGAAGAAATAATGAGATTGACATTATGATTTATTCTAGTAATTGAATAAAAGGGCTTATAATACAGAGTTTCTCACCAAGAAAAATTGTCACTGAATAAATCTGGGCTCCAGTACTTCCCATATCTTCTGAATGAAGAGGAAAACACACTCCATTGGTGCCATAGTAGTTTTTGAAAAAGTCCTTACTGGTCAATGGAAGGAGAGCCACTATAAACCCAGTAATCCAAATGAGAATGAGAACTGTAATTGTTCTGCATTTTCTAGGTCTTAAACACCTAAAAGGATAGACAATGCAGATATATTTTTCCAGTGTGAGAAATGTTAGAAGTAACACTGATACTTCAGTGGACAGAATGGCCAACGATCCCACAAGTTGACAGTGGATACTCTCCATCCACAGTTGTGCATGCTTGTTGTATTCTCCACGAAACTTGAGGTCAAAGGCTCCAATCAGAAACAGATATATTCCCATTAGGCAGTCAGCACCTATAGGATCAGCGGATATTGCAAATTTAGAGAGATAATAGGTATATAATTGAATTAACAATAAGTGGTAATATTTTTAGTATTAGCAAAAAATATCCAATTTACTTCCACTTGGGAGGAGGTATTTTTTATTATAACAGTTTGTTTATGGATTAGGACCTCTTCAGCAGCTCCCTTCAGTAACCACTCTTCTAGCACCCTCTATAGCTAATTATGTAATTGTGTCCTTTTTTTTTTTTTTTTTCTAATTTTCAAGTCTGTGTGAGCAGGGATTTTGTCCGTTTTGTTTTCCATTCTGGTCTCATCACCTAGAAACGTTGAAACGGATAAAATGTAATTATGTTGAGGGGCTCCTGGGTAGCTCAGCTGGTGAGGCATCTGCCTTGGGCTCAGATCATGATCCCGGGGTCCTGGGATTGAGCCTGGAGTTGGGCTTCCTGCTCAGTGGGGAGTCTGCTTCTCCTTCTGCCTGCCACTCCCCCTGCTTGTGCTCACTCTTTCTGAAATAAATAAAATCTTTAAAAAATGCAATTATGTTGAGCATTTGATTAGGGACCCACATAGTGATGCTATTATTTGGGTCACCTCTTCTGTTGAAATATGGTCCCAGCTTAACAAGCTAAGGATATCATCCAAAATTCTAGAGAAAATAATTCAGAAGTTGTTATGATAAACAAATGACTATGAATTTTTGGGTCTATAATTTAGGAGTTATGAATAATTAAGAAGTGCTTGGTGGCTCTGTCAGTTAAGCATCTGCCTTCAGCTCAGGTCATGATGGGTCATAAGACTGTGCAGCACTCCCTGCTCACCGGGGAGCCTACTACTTCTCCCTCTCCCCCTGGTACTCCCCCTGCTTGTGCTCTCTCTCGCTCTCCTGTAAATAAATAAATACAGTCTTTTTTAAAAAAAGAAATGCTTTATAGTCAGTACCATTTTGAAGGGCTTAACTTATTTACACAGAGCTGGTCTAAGCAAACCTGTTCTCTCTGATTCTCTCTTCCCAGTTATATATCTTTCTCTGTCTCTTTTTAGGCTCTCCCATCCCCCAAATCAGTTGCCAATGTGATGCCTTATTTGGTGATTTTGCTTTTTAAGCAAGCATTTCATATCTGAGAGCAGGTGAGATTTTTGATTCTACAGGTTTCTGAAATCACATCACTGTATAAATCATAAGGCTAGCCCTAATCCTTGAACACTGAAGTTATATTGTAGCCTTCACAGCACAATTGACCATACTCAAAATTTTGTCATCAACAATGTGAAGTAGTACCAATTTCTGACTTCTATTTCTTAGGTAGCTTGCAATAAATAAAACAATTAGACAACAGACTTTGAATGAGCCTGGACATGCACACATAAAGCAAAACGTCTATAGATTGATACTCGCTAGAGAAAGTATGGCTATATTATAGGCCACTTGACCCACAACAGTCTGATCATGGGTTTCTCGTTTATTTTTCTTTGTAGTCCTCATTTAACACAGTAGTCTGCAATCATATTGCAAAAACTTAAAAAAAATTAATACTAACAAAAAACATTTTCTTATTCAAATATCTCAAATCATGAATAGAAGAGATTTTTGTAGCTCAGAGACCAGGAGAACAGCTATCAATTAAGTCAGAATGTAGGATCCAGAGATGCAAACAAAAAAGTAAATACAGGGCTGCCTGGGTGGCTCAATCATTAAGTGTCTGCCTTCGGCTCAGGTCATAATCCCAGGGTTCTGGGATTGAGGCCTGCATCAGGCTCCCTGCTTGGCGGGAAGCCTCTCCCTCTCTCACTTCCCCTGCTTGTGTTACCTCTCTAGCTGTGTTTCTCTCTGTCAAATGAATAAATAAAATAGTAAAAAAAAAAATGTAAATACAACTCTGGATGTAAAAATGTGACCATGAAAGGTTGCCATTTTACTCACAGTAGAAGAGTTTACATGCTTTAACAAAAGATGACTTCAGAGAAGAAAACTAATGAATGAGAGCTTCTTTACAAGACAAAACTAATAAAGGATAGTTTCATTAATCTGTGTAAGGTAACTGAGTCTTCCCATTTTAAAAACTTATTTTCTTCTCACCAGAGTCATTTTATTTTCATTACAGTAGATGTGAAAACGACATATAAGAAAAAGGGAGGAAAATGTAAAAATCTCATATTTCTACAACTCTGTTTCCTTATTTTCTAATAGCAGTGCTCCTATGTATTTCAAAACTATAATTCCTCTTCAATCAGGAAATACTCACAGCAGAGAGAAATGATTGACAAGGCATGTAGCTTGTTCTCAGACCTGATATAAGGTCTCATACAAATGACAAAGATGTTTCCAAAGCATGTAACTGCAGATACAACCCAGACAAACACTCTCTGAATAATGTTTGCCAAGAGGTTTTCTAGAGATGAGATCCCATCCGTGTTTGGTTTACAGCTGCGAACATGGGGTGCAAATCCACAGTACTGGAATTTCTTAAAATATCTGATGCACAAAGAGAAAGTAAAATAAGACTTTAAATTTAATTCAGTGTCACTATACAACCATATTCCCTTTCTACATCTTATCAGTAGGAAGAAAACATCTTAATATGAGGCTCACAGTAATGTAAAACATTAAGGTTCCTAAAGGGTGACATTTTAATTCTTGTGAACTTGATTTCACTGCAAAAGAATATGTGGGTCAGAGCAGCAAATAGGCAGCATGAATATACAAGTGTGGGAAGAGAGAGTCAAATATTTTCTCCGCTGGTTTCCATGGCTTTTCTGGTACAAAAATTATAATGTGAGCTGTGAATGCCTGTCCACATACTTATCTCTCCACCAGATTTTGTTACATAATAAGGTGTTCAATAAATATTTGTTGAGTTAACTTTTGCATTAACAGAGAGGCCTCTTGTGTTGATAAAGACACTACCCAGGTAATCGGTAATTGCTATGTGTTACTAACAACACTTATACCATTTATTGAGCATCTCCTGGGTATCAGGAATCAATTCTCAAGCCAACTCCAAGAGCTAGGTAATAGCATCACCATAGGAGGAGATGAATCTTCAGTGGAGGCAAATTATTTGCTATGGAATTTTCTAATAAATGTAGAAATTGAAGTTCAAATTAGAGCTATTTGCCTCTAAAGCCATGTATTCTGGCAAAAACTATAAATGAACTTTATAGTATAAAGAGCTGTAGTAGTAAAACAAGATAAAAGCTAGGCAATTGCAGTATATTGTCCTGTTGTTTAACTCTTGCTGCCTGAATCCCTTAGATGTGATATGGTTTCTGCCCAATTCAAGTCCCTTGAGTTGTTTCTCGGGTTTTATGAGCCATACCATTTCCTCCCAATAAACTGTATTTGGCTTACATTAGTCTGAGTGTTTTATGTTGTGTGCAATCAAAGAAAGTTTTATAAGCATCCTCTCTAAAGAGTCATGGAAAACAAAAAGAATGTCCTGCGTTAGACTTAAAATATAAGCAAAATTATAGAGTGGTGTTGGCGGACGTGACACTTTCTAAATCCTTGAGACTTAATTA
>PITA01033340.1:0-12871 GCA_004023965.1 Spilogale gracilis | reverse complement strand
GCGGCGGCGGCGGCGGCGGCGGCGGCGGCGGGGCCGGGGCCGGGGCGGGCGGCGCAGGGGCGGCATGAGGGCCGGCGGCCCGGGGGGCTGAGGGGCCCGCCGCCTGCCGCGGCGCCGCGCGCGTCCTCCATGGAGGCCGGAGGTGAGCGGGGCGGGGGCGCGCGGGTTCCCGCCGGGCGGGGCCGGGCCCGTTCTCCCCGGGGGGCGGGCGGGGGCGCGGGCTCGGCGGTGGGAGGGGCGCGGCGGGGGCGCGGGGGCCTGGGCAGTCCGCGCGGGCTGGCGGCGGGGGGCGCGCCGGGCTCCCAGCTTTGTTTCACTTTCGCTGTCAGCGGCCGCCACCACGTCTCCCGCCCGCCGCGGACAGGACCAGGGGAGCACGGGCCACTGCGTGCCAGGGATCCCCATCCCCCAGGACAGTGGGGGGCTCCCGATGCCTACACCTGGGGAAGGGGGACGCGGGGGTGCGCCATGCCCTGAGGGGGGTCATAACCCAGGGGGCGGTGTCCAGGTGCCAGGTGACGCACGCGCAGGTCTGGGTGGGAGTCAGGTCTGCTCTTAACCGCCGGCGTGGTCGTGCACCGGCCACTTCACCCAAGTCTGTTTTGTATCTGCAGAATGGGATAATAATATTACGTGCCCCAGTGGGTGATGGGGAGCTTGCCAAACTTGCCTATTCATAAGAATGGGGTCTGGGTCCCTATTAAAAAAATCTGTTGTGAGCCTCTCCCAGCGGAGACTTATTCTCAGAGGTGGGGTGGGGTGGGGTGGGGCGGGGCTGGAGGTGCAGATCCGTGCTGGCCTGTCTGATGGGGCAAGTTTAGGGCACATTGATGGGTGAGGGGCATGCCTCTATCCTTGTTAACAGCTGTCATCAGACAACAGTGTGGAAGTCTGAGACTATCGGATATACTTGGAGAGTCAGCCCACATCAACGTGCTTGTTATGTGTGCTTGTTAGGCAAAGACAAAAACCTCCAGACTATTCCTCCGTTTTCTCCATTCCAACCACCTTGCTTCTAAACCCTGCCTGTACAGAAATTTGGGGTGGGCTTGGGGTTTTTTCGGGGTGTTCCAGCTCTTGAATATACCTCCATGCTTAAAGGCAGTTTCTTAAGGGAAAATTCTCAGAAGGGGTCAAGGCCTAGAGTTCAGAATTGTTCCAGAAACCTCTTGGTACTCTTCCAATGAAGTTCAAGCTTCATCTTGCTCTGGAGGATTCTGATTGTTGATGTTTGCGTTTCCCTGGCTAGTCTGATGAAGCTGGGGATTGTGGGTGGGTAGGTTCAGATCTGGGTATTCCCTGGGGTGGTGTAACTTTTTAATTTGGGAAATGACATTTCTTTGTTTGCTGTAGTTGGGCATTCAGTAAGTGGTGTAGAGGCAGCTTTCTCTGCCTTCCCATCTAGATAAGGGCTTTCTTTTCAGTGAGTGTGTTACCACTCTTTAAATGGCCCCAACTGTTTGTCTGAATATTATGTGAATCTTTTTATAGTTTCCGCTGTTGTTTCCATTGACTCCTATAGTTAAAACTGAAAGCGATCTGTAGCTAGCCTCCCTTTTTAGCTGGAATCTGTTTACAGTTCTGAGTTTTTCCTGATGATTGACGACTGTGTTTTGGGGTATGGGCAGAGCTGTTGAGAGCTGCCAAGTTGCAGTAAAAAAAAAAAAAAAAGGCCAGAGACTTTTACATTCTTTTGAAACTGAATAAAGGCCATTGTAATGGGATTACAATGAACAACAGTAGCTATCTTCTGCGTAGTGGTTAGAATTCATTTCTTTCGACAAATATTTATTGAGTGTGTACTGTGTGCCAGACACTGTCTAGGCCAGCACTGGCCGATAGAAATATGCCATATCTGTAATTTAAAATCTTCTAGTGGCTGCATTAAAAGAAGTGAAGCAGGTGAAATCAATTTTAGAATTGTAGCTGTCAATCCAACATGTCTAAAATATTAGTATTTCAACATGTAATCACAATTATTGATGTATTTTAGATTTCTTTATTTTAAATTTATTTATTTATTTGACAGAGAGAAACACAGCCAGAGGGGGAACACAAGCAGGGGGGCTGAGAGAGGGAGAAGCGGGCTCCCTGCTGGCTTGATCCTGGATCTCCGGGATCATGACCTGAGCCGAAGGCAGACGCTTAACAACTGAGCCACTGAGGTGCTCCATATTTTAGATTTTTTTTTTTTTTGGTAGAACAAGTTCAAAATACGGTGTGTGTTATATCCCTAAGAGCCCACCTCACTTCAGACTTGGCATATTGCAGACGGTAGTGGTCCAGTGTGGCTGGTGGGTAGTGTATCGGACACTGTCGCTCAGCTGTAGCAGGCAGAGGCAGGTCTGGGGTGAGGGTAGGAAAGAGCTAGACAGTACATGTATAAAAGCAAGTGCGCAGTGAGGACAAGCTGAGTGAGTGGTGCCTCTAAGGAACATTGAATGGAGGGCAAGGAAAGTAACCGAGCTACTTTAGACAGTGAGGCCAGGAAGGTCTCTGAGAAGGTCACATCAACACTGAGCCCTGAATGGTAAGATGGAGCAGGCAGACCAGGATCTGGGGCCTGCCAGGCAGTTTTCCCTGCTGATGGAACAGCTAATGTCAGGACGGTGAGGCAGGACATCACCAGGCTCCCTGCTGGCTGGGCCATTGCTTCCATATCTGTGTTCGGGTGAATCTCCTTGCATAGAAGCCTATAATATCTTTCCGTTCAGCCTGGTTGTCCAGATACATCCCAGTGTTGAGCTAGAACACCCTGATCTGTGGGCCTTTTCACTACAAAGGACCATGGCAGGTACAATTCCAGATGAAAGCTGGATCCTCTTGGCTCTGGTTTTTGTTTTTGTTTTTGTTTTAAAGTCCTGCACTAATTATGGCTTCTTGCCCCCCAGCAACCGAGTTTAGTTTGAGACCAGACTCTGCTTCAGAATTTCCTTAGTTTTTGAAATGAAGAGACAGGAGTCACTGAGTTTTTTCTTCTTTTAGCTCCTGGATTCCTGAGCCTGAAATAGCAGGAGATTAAATCTCCAAATCACAGAAATAGAGTGTGAAATCTGGGTATGGCTCACGCTTAAGAAGCATTTCATGTGAAATGTTTGGCATAGGCAACATAATAGTTTAAGGGGCTTCATTTTGTTTATATATAAAGAGGTCTATCACGTATATTTATTCAACAAATACTGACTGACTCCCCGCTCTCTGCCAGAAACTCTGCTAGGCACTGAGGATAAATATCTGAGGGCCCTGCTTCCATGGAGTTGATGTCCTCGTTGAGGGGAGATTGATGGCTAATCCTAATCGTGATTGTGCTGTAAAGAGCCTGATGTGAGGAGGGCTTGTGAAGGAGATTGACTTGGGGTCAGAGAAGGGCTCTCGAAGGAGTTGTTTGAGCCAAGAGTGAATGAAGAGAAGGTGCCAGTCATGGAAGGGCATTCCATATGAAGAGACTAGCCATATGCAAAGGCCCTGAGGCTGGAACTAATTGAGCACAGCGAAGGGGTGGGTGAAGGCTAGAGCCAGGGGCGGGGAGGGGAGAGTTAGAAGCCCAGGTGGGAGATGAAGGCCAAGGGCTAGGTTATACAGGACATCAAAGGCATGGTAAAGAGCTTGAATTTTATTTTATTTTTTTAAGATTTTATTTATTTGAGAGAGGCGAGAGAGTGCAAACAGGGTGAGGGGCAGAGAGACAAGCAGACTCTTGGGTGAGTGAGGAGTCCCACACGGAGCTCGATCCCAGGACCCTCAGATCATGACCTGAGCCACAGGCAGACTTTTAACTGACTGAGCCACCCCTTGAATTTTATTCTAAGAGTGTTTGAAACTGATCACTGTAGGAGGTGAGGAGAGTGGATTGGGGGGTGGGGTGCAGAGTGGAACCTGGGAGAGCAGTTGCAAGGTTGCTTGGTGAGAGCTGATGTTGATGAGATGGTTTGCATAGATTGGAATAGTAGTCATGGAGATGGAGAGACTTGAGGTTTGCCAGGCCTTTTGGAGACAGCCTGGTTCTAGAAACGGAAGTTTCCACAAGTTCCGCAAACAGAACTTGTGAATGGATTTGGTTTGGGAAGTAAAAGAGAGAAAGCAGGGAGAACCCCTTTTTATATTGCGCAGCGCCTCCATGGTGTCAAAAGGATAGATGATGTGCCTCTTGTGGAGGAAGTGAACCAAGTCTATTATCAGGGTGGAATAAAGATGTTTTCATCCAGTAGCTAAAAATGTACCTCCAGATCAGTCAGTGGCATTTAATATCTGACTACATTGGAGTTTCTCAACTTCGGCACTATGGACATTTTGAGCAAGATAATCCCTTCATTGTGGGGGGCTGTCCTGTGCACTGTAGGGGGCTTGACAGTATCTGGCTTCTTCCCATTAGACGCTAGTAGTACCACCCCAGTCCATTGCCACCTCTCCCCAGGGGACACATTCCTTTGAGAACCACTGGATTACCTGAAGCAGGCATTGACAGACTGGGACTAGGTCACCACAAGAAAATATCTAGGAATCAGGAGAATGAAGACAACACCACAGGGTTGCTAGGTATCATTGAGAGATACTGTTTTGGATTTAAAATGTAACTTCTTACCATGCAGATATTCCCATCCAAACGAGTATGTTCCTACAGACAAGCAATTGTATAAATGAAAAGATCCCATGTACAAACATGTACAGATTTCGGGGCGCCTGGGTGGCTCAGTTGGTTAAGCGACTGCCTTCGGCTCAGGTCATGATCCCAGAGGCCCCGGGATCGAGCCCCGCATCAGGCTCGCAGCTCAGCGGGAGGCCTGCTTCTCACTCTCTCTTCTACTTCTGTTCCTTCTTTAGCTGTGTTTCTCTCTGTCAAATAAATAAAATCTTTAAAAAAAATGTACAGATTTCAGGAGAATTACATGGGCCCTTAGAAATGCCAGTTTAGACAGACCTAATGTATTAAAACCTAGATATACACATAGAACCTCGGGCGTCTCACTGTATATGCATGTTCACCATGCTTCATTAAACCCAAGATAGAGTGGTTCTTATTACTGAGAAAAGACACTGTTTATTTAACTATAAAAATTCACCTTTTGTAAGACACATCCTGATTTCGGCTTGGTTAGAATGGGAGAAGAGGTATAAGAATGTGTCCTACAATAAATGAAATAGTGTTTAAATTAGTATCCATCCGGTAACAGGTATAAAAGGGTCAAGTTCTCAGGACCACTGGAACGTAGGCATCAGGAAGTGGCCTCATTCAGAGTGGAAGCCGGTTTTTGTATGAGTGTGTATCATAGTCATGATTAGTGATCAGAAAAAAATCGATTCTGAACACCTTTAAGTTACAAGCTTCGCCAGCCATTGAGAACCTTCCCCTGGAGTAGAGACTTGAAGTAGGAACCGCCCTTCCGGTGGCCGAAGAAACTCCAATCCAGCCCCTGCTGTTCACGAGGCACTGTGCTAGGCCTGAGAGAAGTGAAGGTGAAATCATTTTGGTGTTTGAACTGAGTGCTTAAGTTCTGGGGGAGGGTGGGCCAGAAGGAAATCCGTAACTGTAGGAGAGAATAAAGTCAGCAGGGTGGGACTTATTTCTGTTTGGTGCCCGAGAGTTTTCCTAGGTCCTTGGGGCATGGCCAGGTGACTTGCTGGGCTGGAGTGTGGCCAGTGGGCAGAGGTCACGGGAAGGAGGCCCGTCCGCTGCCCTTACTGTGGACGCAGGTGGGGGCCTTGGAGTGCACTGGAGAGAATGTGACCTGTGTTTCAGCTTCAGCATGGTTCCCGGGGCAGGAGAATCGGGGGGGTCTCGTAAAGGATCTGGGCAAGATTGGGACGAAGGTTCAAAACCAGAACAGAGGTGGAAATGGGAGGCCAGATCCAGAGGTCTGAGGGGCAGGAAGCAGGGCAAGTCCTGAACGGTTCAGCCTCGGTGATGGGGCGGGGCCGGGGAGTGCCAGGGGGCCTTTGAGTTTCAGACGTGCGTGCCGCTACCACTGGTCTCCTGGTGGCAGGTTCTTTTGAGAAGACCTTAAGTACACTGGAAACCCTCCTAATTTGCACCATCTAACCGGGTCCCAGCCTGGGCCAGCTCTCCTTTCTTCCTCTTCAGGCATTCATAGGAAAATGAGGCCTCCATTCACTGGGTTCACTGGCACAGAGGTTACTCTGAGTCATGGTTAACCAGCGGTGGCCAGAGCCAGGGCTGAGTAACCGCGCTGGAATGTGGCCTGTGGCTACTGTTTCTGCCACAGGTCATTTAAATGACAACTCCCTCCCGGAATCCGGAGTATCACGTTTCCGGGGTCTGAGTCAGCAAGGTGGTCTGGAACCTGCGGGCGCCCCCCCCCCCCCCCCCCCCCCCCGCGAGGGCGTGCGTTTGAAGCCTGTCTCCTGTCTCAGAGGAACCAATGCTGCTGGCCGAGCTCAAGCCGGGGCGCCCCCAGCAATTTGATTGGAAGTCCAGCTGTGAGACCTGGAGTGTCGCCTTCTCCCCCGATGGTTCCTGGTTCGCTTGGTCTCAAGGTCACTGCATCGTCAAGCTGATCCCCTGGCCGCTGGAGGAGCAGTTGTAAGTTCTTCCCTCCCCCAAGCCCTGAGGAACGAGGGAGTTCTCACGATGGGGGACCTGGAGCGCTTTCCCATATGATCCCCTGCCCTTTGGGGTCTCCCTGCCCTAGAACAGGAGTGGGAGAATGGCTGCAGATCCTGGGGGTTTCTGGAGCCCCAAGAAAGTTAATTCTGTGGAGATCTTTAGCCCCGCTACTTAGTAGCAGCTTTATTGAGATGTAATTTACATACCGTACAATCTGTGCCTTTAAAGTGTAAAGTTCAGTGGCTTTTAGTTCCCTCAGGGAGTTGGGCAGCTCTCACCGTGAATAATCTCAAAAGCATTGGCCACTGCCACGGAGGGCGGCTCCTCATCCCTCACTTGTCATCCTCCGATCTCTGTTCTCCAGCCCTGAGCAGCTGCGAATCCCCTTCCTGTCTTCCTAGATTGGCTCATTCTGGACTTTTCATATACATCGAATTGTACACCGTGGAGTCTTTTCTGATGGTTTCTTGCACTTAGGAGGATGTTTTCAGTCCTCCCTCTTACAGCCTGTAATCACTAGGTCATTTCCTGTTACTGCCAAATAATATTCCATTGTACGGAGATAGCGCACCTTGTGTAGACATTTATCAGTTGCTGAACAGTTAGGTGGTTTTCCCTTTTTGGCTATTACAAATAATAACTGCTGTGCACATTCACGTACGGGTTTTTTGTTTTGTTCTGATCTGTTTGGTGTGGACATAGGCTTGCAGTGTTTCTCTGCTTGAAGAACAGACTGGTGGCCGAGGCGGCTGCCCCGACTTTGCAGTCCCGCTGGCCGGTGCAGGAGGTTTCCATCTCCTCCGTGCCCTCAGTCCTCACCAGCACTTGTCTGTCTTTTTGATTCTAGCAGAGCCATCCTAGGAAGGTAGGAAGTGGCATCTCCTAGTTTGGCTTTGCATTACTGAATGGCTTCTGACGTGGAGCGCGTGCCTTGTGCTTCTTGGCCTGTCTCGTATCTTCTCTGGAGAAACATCTATTCACGTCCTTTGCCCATCTTTAAGTTGGGTTCTTGTTTTTTCCTTTATGAACCAGTTTTAGTTCCTGGTATTAACTAGTTTCTTTCTTTGGGCGGGGCAGGGCCCGGCATCTGAGCGAGCTCCAGGTCTGGCCAGGATGGGGCAGCTCAGGGACGGGGCAGCTCCGCGTGGGCCCATGTTTACTCAGGCAGCATCTGTTGGAAATCTTTGCCTGACACCCTGGGAACCTTGCAAACATGGCCCCTGCCCTTGAGGGTCTCATTTGTATGTTTTGGGCATTTCTTATAAATTGCACATTGTATTTAAGTGTTTGATTAGCTCAGTCTGAAGCTCGTGACCCTGATAAGAGGTTCCGCCAACAAGCGCGCACTGAGATGGGTACTCTGGGCACTGCTGGGATTGAGGGGTGCGACTCTGCCTCTTGGGCAGTACGCATCAAGGACCTTGAAAATGTTCCTCCCACTTCTAGGAATCTCAGAAATGGGGTCATCTATTTCCATACACTGATTTTCGTCACGGAATTAGCTCTGTAGTAGTGAAAAACCAGAAATCCCTTAGAATCCTGGTGATGAGACATTTCCAGAGGATATTTTTTGTAGCCATCTGAGACGGGGTTTTTTTGTTGTTGTTTGGTTTGGTTTTTTTGTTTTTTAAATCATGATTTTCAGTTTCTTCTGTGGTCAGTTTAATGAGAATGCCACGGTCTTTCATTTTTTATTGATCTCCTACTGTAAATGCAAGAGACTCAACTTTATATCTAGTCTGGTACAAGTTTATGGTCTGAAAAAGAATCTTCGAAAAAGCATACAAATGGACACTCTGTTTTCTTGAATATCAGTCTTCTATTCAAATATATGCAAAATTATAGGTAAATGTATCTGTCCAGTATGAACTCAGGAAAATGGAACTTTGAGCATTAATCCTTTTTGTGTATCTATTGCTTAATATAATGAGAGAAATGTTACTGTTTAATGTGTTATGTGAGAAGTTACTTGTTTTAGGGAAAAACCACATATTTTGAAAAACAATAACTTAGGAAAATCCTCATAAGACTTTGAAAATATTAAGCTATGAAGCCAGATATGTAATATCCCAAATTTGTCTTTAAAAAATATGTGTATATATGCACAACTAAAAACTTACAGTGAAATGTTTACTGTGGTTAGAGTGGTGTTAGGATTATGGGTAATTTTTATTTTATTATTTGTCTCACTTCCAGATTTTTCCCACAGTTCTCTATTACTTTTTTGATTGAAAATAATTGTTATTTTAAAAGTCCTTTAAAAGGGGAGATCTGAAGTCCTTAGATTCTTGTTCGGCTTGTTACACATCTTAAAAAAACTAATAGTGCTTTTGGTACTGAGCGAATAATTGGTACCAACCAAATAATTGTACTACTTTTAGCAATGCAGTTTTTAGAAACTTGACTTGAAGTACCCCCAGTGACTCTAACTATTCCTTTTCCACGCATGCACATGCAGCCTCCCACCTAACTCACCCCTCGACTCACTGGCCAGCTCCCAGGTCCTGGGGCTGTGGTGAGTAGTAGGCCGAGATACCCAGGGCTTGAGTTCTAGTTCCAGTTCGGCCCCTGATTTTGTGACCCTACCCCTAAAATGGAGGGTTTAGTATTTCTTTCTAGAGAAATTAAATTTATAATATTAAAATGAATTCATATGCAGATATGCCTTAATTCCTGTGGAATAACGTAGCTACAGATTATTCCTTAATTCAAATGCCGAATAGAAAAATAAAACAAATGTAGCTTCGGTGGCACCCAGCTGTCCTACAGAGTTTTCTGTGCGGCTTGCCTTTTCCCTGCCGCCTCCCTGGATGGCTGGCTCAGGCCCCTGTGCCACGGCCACACAGCTCCCTGAGGTGTGGGGAGTTAGCGGGGTCATTTGACAAGACATTCATGAATGCATTCAGGTGTCTGTCAGGGCAAGTTCTCAAATTCCACTGGGCCACTGAGATGAGGGGTCAGCGCAGCGTTTCCTTTGAAGGCTCAGATGGTAAACGAGTTTTGGCGTTGGGAGCCGTCCGCTCTCTGTCAAGACTCCTCCCCTCTGCTCTTACAGTGTGAAAACAGCCATTGATGGCAGGTGAACAAATGAACGTGGTTCCAATAAAACTTTATCTATAAAAATGGAATGCTGGCCTGGACATAGATTGTCAAGCTCTGATTTGGACAAATAGAGTTTTAGAGCTGATGGAGCCTATGTTTGCTTCACTTCCTCCCTTCTAATTTTATAGGTGAGCTTGGTTACAATTCTTTCATATATTTCAACCACACACTTGGCAAAGATAGGGTTTATTTCCAACTTCGGGGGAACCAAGTCTAATGCATAAAGAGGTTCTGTTACATATACGTTGAATATAGGATTTTTCATGGAATTGAGTTCCAGCTTCATCATTTTCCCCAGCGTGTGGTCAGGGTCACACAGAAAAGTAGGACTTAGTACTTGCACCGATAAAGTGTACTGTGGACAGGAAACTTTGAGTTTGGGGGCTGAATCCCAGGGCTGCCCAACTACTCAAGCCTGAGAGATGTGGTCTGCTAGGGGAGTGCCTAAGTCTTAGGACTTAGGACTTTAGCACTACCCTTAGGGAGTGAGTCTTAGGGAGGGAGTCTCACCGAGCTTATCAGGACCTGTGTTTCGCCTTAAGCAGAATGTAAAATAAAAAGGCCGCAAGGTCTTTGAGGTCAGTGCAGTCTGTCCAGTTCTGTGGGCTTTCTCTCCTGGGTCACCCCACTGGTCAGTCCTGTGCTGGATGGACCTAGAAGAATAAGTGAAAGAGCCTCACTCATTGGTTGGAACATAGTGAGGGAAGGTGGAAATCGGCTTGTACCAAGCAAACTGTGTGGGCCAGAGAAGGAATTATTTTCCTGCTCCCTTGGGCCTTTCGAAGCTAGGGGCTCACCAGGCAGGGAAAGAGCAGGTAGATATTCAAGTTCTAAGATCTGTCCTAGTTCCAAACCCACAGCAGGCTTTTTGTCCTCATGGGAAAAACTGAGTGCACCTTTCTTTCCATGCACCAAACCTGAGAGAACTTCTGTGGACGCGTAGGGCTCCCTGGAGCTTCTGTGATCTAGTTACCCCACAAGGCAGGTCACCCCGTTGCAGGAATATCACCAATGGAATGAACCAAGGCTAATGAAATCTTTGTTAACATGAATTCTAAAAAGAAATTAAGTCATGCCAGAATTCTCCAAAGCCCAATTTGTTTCTAGAGCCTTAGTATCTTAGATATCATGGAATGAATAGTTGGTTGACTTGGTGACAATTTTTGACTCATTGAGGAATCTCTGCTTCCTGCAGCATCCCTAAAGGGTTTGAAGCCAAAATCCGAAGCAACAAAAATGATACAAAAGGGCGAGGCAGCCCGAAGGAGAAGACTCTGGATTGTGGGCAAATTGTCTGGGGTTTGGCCTTTAGCCCGTGGTCTTCTCCACCCAGCAGGAAGCTCTGGGCACGCCACCATCCCCAAGTGCCAGACATCTCTTGCCTGATCCTTGCTACGGGGCTCAATGACGGGCAGATCAAGATTTGGGAGGTGCAGACAGGTAGGTCATTTCCGGCCGGGACAAGGTCCCAGGGTGCATGCATGTTCTCATCGGGGACCAGAGAGGCCGCCGGCCCCCCGCTTGGCTGAGGGGTGTAGCCGTGTCCAGCAGCCTGGGTGCCGCCGCCTCTCCCTCTGACGGAGTGCTCCTGCTCCCTCGCCAGGGCTCCTGCTTTTGAATCTTTCCGGCCACCAAGATGTCGTGAGAGATCTGAGCTTCACGCCCAGTGGCAGTTTGATTTTGGTCTCGGCGTCTCGGGATAAGACTCTTCGCATCTGGGACCTGAATAAACATGGTATGGAAGTGACAAAACTACTGGGCAGCTCCAAAATACTCTTTGCCCCTTTCTCACTTTTATCTAGAACAGTGTTTCTCAACTGATTTTCCTAAGGACCCTCGTAAGACATTTTTTTCTAATCACACACCCGCCTCATCCCCATGAGATACTAATACCAAAAATATACCGTTTATTTGTGCACCGAACGCATATTTATGTTTTGCACATTAAATTTTTATTTATTTATTTATTGGTTAGAACCAGTTTTCACCCCTACTGATAATCACTCTTATTGAAAATAGATGCTATAGTGTACGTTTTCTCAACCGTGGCACGGTTAACATTTTGGGCACACAAATTCTTTGTTACAGGCTGTCCTGTGCATTCTGGAATGTTGAGGAGCGCCCCTGAACGCTCCCCACTAGATGCCAGAAGCATCTTCTCTAGTTGGGACTGCCTGCATGTCTCCACACACTGCCCCCGTGCACGTGAAGGGCAGGGTCTCCCCGGGTTGGGAGCCACCCGTCTAGAGGAGTCGTCCATGTTGGTTACTTCCTATTAGAAATAGTTTCTTTGTGAAGTGGAATCCTTACCCAGAAGAATTCTCTTAGCTAGAGAGGGTCAACTTCTGTGGAATTCTGCTTTGAGCAGAACTGAATACAGAGGTGGCCCATACATTTCTAGTGCCGATCATTAACTGGAAAGGCGACACAGGGGAGAGGACTTTATTGCCAGACTTTTCTTCCCCACATGGCAGGGATTGCAGGGGCTGGAAGGAGGGGAAAGGAGCAGATGGCGACGCGGACAGTTGCTAGAGAGGCACACTCGCCTCCGATACCGCAAAGGCATTGGTACTCTTGCCTCAGCCGTGACTGCCAGCTCCCCACAGCCACGAGAGGAGACCAGCTCCTGCCCCCCGAGAACCGAGCCTGACGACTTGTCACACTGCCAAGCAGGTGCTTGTGGTTGTCCTCTTCGGATGGCATCTGGTCACCAGGAGAGCTCTGGTAGTTTCTGCCCTTGGCTGCGGAACTTGAAGTCATGAGACAGGTCTGCTGACTGGGAAGGCTTCTCCGAGGCAGCGCCGTTTGTAATGTGTACCCAGAGGCCACTTGCCACCACATAAGGAAGGTTCTTGAAATGACATTAAAATCTTTTTGGTGATTGGGAAGAGAGGACTAGCTGAATGGGGCTGGGGGCAGGCAAGTACACTAGGGCTTTCTCAGGACGGGAGGGGATAAGGTGTAGTGTTCCCAGGTACCGGGCCTGCCCCACCATCCTGCCTAAATTTGTTCAGTACTCACAGCCGCCCTGGGAGGGGGCTGGTACTGCTCTCACATGCCAGCTGAGGAAGCCAGGACTCACTACAAAAACACTGTGTGTACTTACACACACACACACAGACTCTTAAATGCATCCGCATGATTATTATGTTCGTAAAAGTTTTTTTCTTTTTTTTTAGTTGGTTTTCACTACCCGCCCCCCCCACC
>PITA01033339.1:0-12880 GCA_004023965.1 Spilogale gracilis | reverse complement strand
GATGAGGCTTTGGTCTGGTTTTTAGCCAACGCTTGAGATTAGTATAAATGGAAGGCTTTCTGGTAAAATCTTAGACTATGTTCAGACTGGTCCTAAAGAGAAAAAGTTCAAGTTTGCCTAAAATGCTTAAAAAATAAATGTCATTTTCTTGGGATAAGTTATTCTAAGAGAGTTGGGTAAGGATATCTTTTTAGACCCACTTTTAAAGCCATGGTGTAACCCGTGTATCTGTCTGTGGTTCTAGAAGGAAGAGTCTGCACATTAGAGCAGGGGAAGAGCTGCGCTGGTAGCCCGCCGCCCACCGCTGACCCTCAGTGCCCTGGGGACCACGGGCACGGGAAGCCGCAGCACCCTGCGAGGTCCTGGGCGTGCTTTGCCGTTCACTAGCAGAGTAGTTGCCGCAGGTTTTTTTTTTTTTAAGTGTCTTTGAGCTTTACTTTCTTCATCTGTGAAGTGAGTATAATGACACTTTGTGCCCACGCTGTTTTGGAGGCATGGTGAGCTGATTGGCAAGATGTGGTTAGCATAGCACCTAGCCCGCCATGGGCCTGCCCTCCTGACTTGTGTCACCTTCTTGTCCCTCTGCCTCTTTCCCCCATATTTTTCACCCATGGCGGTGGTGAGGATAGACGTGTAGGTGACATGTCCTCTGTGCGGGCTGTGTAGGGTCCCAAGGTCCAGTGTTTGTGGGTGGGTCTTGTCTTACGGGTGGAGGGTAGGGAGGATAGACGTGGACTTGTCACCTCTCTTTGTCTCCAGTTAATGTTACGTTACAGGTCATTGCCATGTTGCTACAGTCTTTATAACCATCATTTTTAATGGCTGTAGAAGGTTTTAAAAATGAGCTTTACTTAAATTTTTATTAAAGTTGCGTATCTGTCTAAATCAGCTCTTAATTTAGGTCTCTAATCAAAATACGTGATAGAATTTATACCAACAGAATGTTCTTTGCTGTTCTGGAGGAGGAGGAGGGGTAAGAATACACAAGGGTTTGTCGCTTCAAGTTTAGGAACTGGTGTTATTTATTTTTGTTTTTTGTCACTAGTTTTTTTTTTTTTTTAATGTGTTAAAACAGCCAGTGGTCGCTGTGGGCTTCCATGATGACAGATGAGTCTCCTTTCCTCCACGGGCCAGCAGCCCCCTCCTCGTCCTCTGCTTTCACGAGTGTCGTGTGCGGACAGGTGTGTCCCGCGGTTCTCCGTGAAACACAAACATGGTGTACGCGCCGCTCAGCCCCCGTGTGCTTGTTCTCGCTCGGTGTGTATCAGGGCGCTGAGAGCAGATGGTGTTTAGTCTATGTGCACAGCCGTCTTTTTATTCACAAATGTCAGATGGCATGAAGATCATCGCATTTGCAAGGAAAACATCCTTTCTTTTAAAATCGAGCGAGGTTCACATAGCACACGGCGAACCGTTTTCAGGTGCGCACTTCAGTGGTATTTAGTCACATTCATGGTATTGGATAACCGCTGCCTGAAATAGTCTTGGGGCCAAAGAACGACCAGAATTTCGTCATCAGAAGTTTTCTTTGTATAACAGCAATTGCAGAATTGGAGATTTTTGTTCTTCTGTCAGCAGGAGAGGGAGCTCTTCCCCTGACCCTTCAGCACCCCTGCTCAGGAGCGCTTGGTGGTGAGGTGCTAGTGAATTCAGGGTTGGATCACCTCTGGGAGAAGGGCCACATCGGCTCTGTGACCTCCCACTCATTTGTGAGCCCTTGGGGCCGCTGAGGTGTGCCTGCTTTGTACCTCTGGTGTCAGGATCACACTAGAGGCTCAGAGCCGTGTGCGAGGGGCATGGCGCTGGGTGGTGGAAACCGAGGGGTCCAGCGGCGAGGGGGTGGGACTGAGCACCCTGAGTGCTGGGCTAGCAGGCGTACGTCCCCAGAGCCCTGTCGGAGCCAGCGTGCCACCCACTCCAGGGAATGGAGCCCTCACAGCTGGCCGAGGTCGGCAGTGGTCTTCCCGTCTCTGAGCGAGCGCTCTGGGTGGAAATGTCTCTGACTCCAGAATCCGTGCACTTGCTCCTCTGTTGAGCTGCCTCTTGTGGGGGCCTTGGTCTTGTTTGGTCCAGCGAGCTGGTGTCTTGGGACATCGGAAAGATAGAGTGTTGGCTTATTTTTATGCCGTCCAGGTCCCTGTCGTGGATGTGAGATGGCCGAAGGAGGGGAACCTTGGATGAGTCTTCAGATGGCATCTGGGGGTGGGTGAGGGGAAACCAGTGCTCCTCGCAGGGCTGCAGTGCTCCTGCCGTGCACAAGGGAGCTTCCCGGGGTCCCCTCTGCCCAGCATGTACCCTATCCCGTGTGTGGACAGTGCTCTGATGGCGGGGCAGAGGCATCGCTCCGTGAGGACGTCGTTCACCGTGGGACCGCCTGTTTACAACCTTTTCCCATGCCAGAATATTTTGGTCCTTTGGAACTAAGTGCTTTCCCTGGGAAAAAGGTCTTTGTGCAATACTGATGAAACCCTTCAATTTTGTCGTCCTCCCTACAACACCCTGGTTGTTGCAGAAGTTTACGATGTGGAGAGAGACAGAATACAGAATCAGAAGCAGGCGTGGGACCCCAGCACCCCGGCAGCGTGGTCTGCCCTGCCCTGGGCGCCCCCGCTCACTTGTCCCGACAGTGGGGTTTGATCCCGTCATCACTTCTTTGAGGCTTACATCTTTGTCCTTACGTTCTGTTCAGGTTGGTGCCGTTGGTGTAAGATGGGGCCTGCTGAGCATGCCGGGAGCTGTTTGCTGGATGAAATTATTGTGTGTGTCAGGTGATTGGCGCTTGCTTTACAGTGACGGGCCGCCTGGGCTACTCGTTCACTACTCATGGCCTCGCGTGTCCACCTTCTTAGCTGGGCTTCCTGGTGCTTCTTGGTTGGTCTGTGGAGGGCAAGGTTGACCTTAAGGAGGGGAGGTTTTATCCCTAATCTGGGGGTGGGGCAGGGCTCCTGGAAGGGGGTGGGGCAGGGCTCCTGGAACCCTCAGGCCGTGTGTGCCCGTAGCCTGCCTTGCTTGCTTTTGGCCCCGGGGGGCACGTCCATGCCAGGTCGTGTATCGGGGTCTGGTCACTGGGCTGTGGCCCCCTGCGTGCAGGACACTAAGCCGACCTCATGCTTCTGTGGATGGTGGACAGTGGGCATCTGGATATACGATGAGTTTGTTGTGGCCAGGTGCAGGCACTGGGTCGTCCCTGAGGCCACCATGGAAAGGTACCTGTCTGGGCTGGTCAGGAAGGCCTGGGAGGAGATGGTGGCGGGGACAGACTCTGTGATCAGGCAGCAGGGGGGCTGTAGGTGAAAGCAAGCAAGGCCCCCCGCCATCCTGCCACCCAGCCATCAGACATTTAGTAGATGGTCGGCAAGTACTGGGTCCCATGCTGGAAGGTGACATGTCCTCTGTGCGGGCTGTGTAGAGTCCCAAGGTCCAGTGTTTGTGGGTGGGTCTTGTCTTACGGGTGTGACTTCAGTAGCCGGAGATGGGGTGAGGCCGTCCCAGGTGGAGGGACAAGTGCAGGGACAGCGTAAAGAGAGGAGGCGTGGAGGCGGAGCCTGAGCCTTGATGTCTACATGTCTCGGGAAGCCACACAGCACCGGTGGGCTGGGTGCGAGCTCATGCACCTGTTCCTCCTGGGGGAGGAGCACCTGTGGGTGTGACGTCAGTGTCTCAGGGCCAGGCAGCCAGCATGGCCGGCGCTCGAGGCCAGGCGCGCCGGAGGGAGGCTGAGTCCTGCCTGCTGCACCGCGGGACGGCTGGTTCTCTGAAGAACGCGGCGGTAGGAAAAGCCAGCAGTGCAGGCGGGCCAGATCTCGGAACTGAGGCAGGTGGTTTAGAGACAGCCATGGCGCAGTGGAGAGAACATGGGCCGTGGGGAGGAGACGCTGAGATACTGGGTTCAGGTTCTGCCTGTGTCAGACCTCTGAGTTACTCCATCAGTTTCCTTGTCAGTAAAAGCAAGGAATTAGGGGGGCGCCTGGGTAGCTCAGTGGGTTAAGCCTCTGTCTTCAGCTCAGGTCATGATCTTGGGGTCCTGGGATTGAGTCCCGTATCGGGCTCTCTGCTCAGCAGGGAGCCTGCTTCCTCCTCTCTCTGCCTGCCTCTCTGCCTACTTGTGATCTCTCTCCCGGTCAAATAAATAAATAAAATCTTAAAAAAAAAAAAAAAGCAAGGAATTGGTGCAGGTTCCTCCAAGGCCCGAGACTCTGACAATGGACTACTCTGTGGGTAATTGGGAGCCATGGAAGGTTTTGGGGTAGGGGAGTGGCCTGATGAGAACCGTGCTTTGGGGAGGTTAATCTGGCTTCTGTTCCTTTGTGATAATCGTGCTGTAAGACTGTAAGTGACAATGTACGGGTGACAATCCGAGATTCAGCAGCAAGTGAATTAGCTGTGCTTTGAACTGGAGCTCTTTGGAACTCCCTCATGCCATTTGTGGGTCTGATGGAGGCTTTGGCTCCTGCGCTCTCCTCCTCCTCCTCCTCCTTTCTCCAGGCCCCAGCGCTTTCTTCTCTGCACACCCTGTGGTCTCAGCAGGCTCAAATATAATGAGGCTGTTTGGAGCCGGCGGGTAATGGGGGGTTGACATGGGAACACAGGAACGTTCACGAATCACGAGGATCACAAGTGGCCCCTGTGAAGCTGGCCTTGCAGACATGCAGGCCGTGCGGCTCACCCGCGTCTGTCACTTTGCTGGATGCTTGGCCTTGTGTCCTCCCCAGCCACCCTGTCCCAGTGGGCCGGCCCGCCCCTGCGCGGGGCCCAGCGTGCTCTGAGCTGCGGGCTCACTGCCCTTCCAGTGACCCTCAATCCCGCAGGCCTTTGGACTGGCCCACCGGGGCCGGAGCCCAACGGGGTTTCCGGGCGAGTCGGTGGGGAATCAGTAGAAGGCACACCGTGTTTTCATTTTCAAGAGGCAGCCAGGTGACTCAGTGCTTTGGAATAAATTTCTTGATCCTTGTTTTATCATACTACTCTTGTCAGATTTAGGAACTACCGTCAACTTACATGAAAATGTTTCCTAATCCTTACAAACGGAAATTGGCCTGTTTTGACTTACTTAGTGTCGGTCTTTTCTTGCTTTGGTTCTTCGTAAGTCATTTTACGCTTTCTGTTCGCACTCACCGTGTTGTGCGTCGGCAGCCTGTCCTCCGGTGTGGGCGCCCGCGGCTGGTGCCTGGGGACGCGTGGGGCCCGTGCTGCCTGCCGCCCCCCTGCTCCTCTCTCACGCGGCCCAGAGGGCTTTCTGTATGCAGGTCACTGGCTTTCATTGGCTTGTCCCTTTACTTTAATGACCTTCTAGATCAAACTATTAAATACTTCAGTAAAGTACTCTTTTTTCTCCCACTTATTCATGGCTATTTCCTCAATAAAATATACATTGAATTTGTGAGACATGAATTTTCTTATGTGTGCCAGTTGTATCAGAAGTCATTAAAACTTTCTAGATTTGGGCCTTTTGTGCTTGAAAATTCCATCCCTATTACCTAAACCAAATAGTAGAGTATGAAATCTATTTCGCAGAGTCATTTTTTGGTCTTTAGTATGTAGCGTTTAATTTACTGTTATTTTCAATGAGATTTTAGATTTGCTTGAGCCACTGTGGCTGACTTTTTTTTTTTTTTTTTTGAGAGAGAGATCCCATTTTCATTTTAACTCTTTATTGTCTCCTTCTTCTGAGGGTGGTGGAAGAGCCCTTTTATGAATAGCAAACATTATTTTCGTTATTTTATTCCAGTGAGATACGAGGTGAGCTTCTCCCAGGCCAGGCCCAGGGAGTGTAGAGTCTAGACAGATGGGTCGCGGGTAATCACAGTGGAGCATGGGAAGGGCTAGGGCTCACACGTGTGAATTCGTGCAGTGGAGGGAGCTCCCCCTGGGCTTTCGGCTGGGCGTGGGAGCAGGGGGTCCTCAGGCACCCAGGTAGCTGCCGAGCTGTACCATGTGGCTGGGCCTGGGCCTGTTGGGTGAGCCAGCCCGGGAAGGAGGGGCGCCTTCTGGGCCAGGACGGAGATCGGAAGGTGCCCGGGTGGAGGGCGGAAGGTAGGGCAGAGCAAGGCCGAGGGGCCTTGGAGGAACCTGGGTGAGGAGCCAGAGGCTGGTGCCAGTTTGTGCTTTTCTGGACCTTTGTGTGTTCAGACGGCTCCTTGGTCCTCCTCCACTAGGTGTTCGAGTGCCAGGAACAGAGCCCTCTCTGGATTTGTCTTTGACATAAGTATAGTTGAAAATTACAAATGTTTAGCTTTTAAAGTTCGGTACGTGCTGCAAATAATGGTAAGAAAAATAGTGGCACCGGGTGCCTTTAATGCTCCCACGTGTGGCAGGTGATCATCCTCCTGACTGCCCCTTGCGATGACCCTGTGGTGGACGCTGTGGTTTCCCTGGTTCCGTGGGGGGGCGGGGAGGAGCCTGAGGCCTGGGCCCGAGGCCACTGCACTGGCTTGGACATAGGTGCCGAGCTTTGTGTCTGGCTGGGAGGGCCTTTGCGACGTGTGTGTGTCTTCCTGTTTATAGATTTGGGGACACCCTGCACCTTGCTGCACCTTTGTAAATGCTTGTCGTCCCTCGACAGCAGTGCCCTGCTGGTGGCCGCGGGAGCCGCTTGTGCGCCATCGTCCTTGTGCTGGCTCACGGCGCAGCATGTCTGAGGCCATTCAGCTGGTCTGCCCTTAGGGGTTTGTTCATTGGGGTTGTGACTAGCCTGCAGCGACCCCCCTGAGTCACAGCTCTGAGCACCTTGTGTGTCTCCATAGAGGTCCTGGCTCGCTAACGGAGGGGTGTCCTGGGTCCCTGTGTTGTCCTGCCTGTCCGTCCGTTCCCTGACGGTTCTGCGCGGTTCGGTTGGCTGGCTCTGGGCCCTTCCGGGTCCTGCTCCTGGCCTGTGCAGAGCCTGGGCAAATGTGGTAGACTCGCAGGTTTGTGCAGGAGATGCTCAGGACGGGGAGGAGGCCCTGGACCAGAGAGGGGAGCAGGGATGGAAGGTGAAGGGGGGTGGACAGGGGCCGCTCGAGGAAAGGCACGGGGCTGAGAGGCCCTGGCGGCTTGAGGGTCCAGCACAGAGGCCCGACTGAGCCTGTGCGGTGGGCCTGCCTGTGTGCGCCTATGAGAGACACGGTTGGATAGCAGGGAGGGCTCTGGGACAGTGAAGCTGTTTGGATCCTATCCTGAAGCTAGCATCACTCCCCTACTCTTGGTTCTTTAAGAATGTCTCCCTCATCTGGTTCTCTGGTTGGCCCTGCCCGCCTCTCCTGCACCGCCTGGCTTGGCACTCGCCTCCTCTGTGGCCGTGGGCAGGAGCCTCCTGCTTCCTGTCTCTGTCCCTGTCTCTCGCCTCCACTCGCCATGTTGCCCTTCCTTTGGCACTGTCTTCCTGCATCTTCCACAGGTGTCGGGGGCTCCTCTGTCTGGGTCCCCCACACCGGTCTGAGAGGGTCTCCAGGGAGGCCCCGCACAGGCCCGGCTCAGGGCCGAGCTCTGTGCTCTGGTACGATGCAGGGGGAGTGCTGTCTCGTCACCATCCCTGCTGTCAGAGCGCCCAGTGAAGGTGCTCGTTCCCAGTCCGTTGAGATGTGTTCTGCGGAGGACTTGGCGAACGCATGAACTGGGAGCTCATCCCGGGGTCACATCGTCATCAGCAGGACTGCTGTGCGCCAGGCTCTGCACGAGGGGCAGCCCAGGAAGGACGGGCGCACTTAGCACCTGGCCGCACGGGGTGTGCGGGTGAAAGTGCGGATTCATGATTCCTGGGCGTCTGCAAGGGCTTTGGCCAGCGTTGGCCGCACGCGTGCTGGGGCGGAAGATGAGCATGTCGGGCCGGCCGGCAGAGGCCGAGGGACTTGGATGGGTCTTGACAGCCGCCGGCGGCTCAGCACGCCCAGCCACGTGCTCAAGTCACCGTCTCTGGGGAAGCTGGAAACAAAACACAGCAAAACCAGCCCCTGGCCTCTCCCCGGGGCGGCGGCCTCAGAACCCCTGCCGGTCAGCACCCCTGTTCTGGGGGGGGTAGCGGGCCCGTCGGGGCTGGGAGGACTCAGACTGTACTGGAAGCTTTCTGGCTGGGGCCGCGTAGGCGCGGGAGGGGAGGGCAACCCTGTGCCTCAGTTACCCGCCGTACGCTGCGCCAGCGGGCGCCGTCAGTGCTGGCCGAGACCCGAGACCTGGCCAGCGGGGAAGCATCACGTGTTACTGCAACGGGGCAGTCCAGCGAGGCCCTCCTCGTTGCCGAGAGCTTGTCACCTGTTTGTCAGCGTCCTCCTCCCTCGTGGGGTCAGCGTTTCTGCACCTCCTGCCCCTGAGCTCGGCGGGGAAGGGTGGATCTTTCTGGAAGGTCCCGGGCCCTGCGGTGAACTCTCAGCATGTGTGTGAAGCCGGGGTGATGCCCGGGGCGCTCCTCAGGGCAGACTGCCGCCCTACAGCTTGGCTTGAGTCCGGGTGCCACCGCGGGTTCATGTGAGCTCCCTCACGCCACGCCGTGAGAACAGTCCCCGGCACGTGGGCAGGACGCGGTCGACGGCAGATGTGACAGTTGTGCTGACTCTCCGGGTCACTCAGGCTCCGTGCTCTCGCTTCCTCCCGCGTCCTTGCTTTGATCGAGTCAGCTGGGCCCCGAGTCCCTGTGCTGTGGCAGGTGCTTCCGGGAGGTGGGGAGGCAGCGGTGACCCGGAGGCCCAGACCGCATGCCTCAAGCCACCCACGCGCAGGGGCCTCAGGCAGTGGACGGCAGGTGCCCCGGGGGCCGCGACTTCAGACACTCTCCGGGCCGCATTGAGGGCGTGCAGAGGGACGGGAGAGTCATTCTAATGATGTATTTTATGTACCAATCCCACCCATACCAGGTATTATCTTCACACATTAGAAATTTAATATGTAATTGGTATAAAAACTGAGCAAGATAACGCACACTCACTTTTGGTAGGAAATGTTTGAAACCTGGTGTGTTGGTCACAGCGAGAGCGCGTCTCAGGTGCCCCGCGGCCACGTGTGCCTGTCGCTCCCTGCTGACGGCACGGGCCTGGGGCCGGCGGAGGGGGCGCCGCCTGTCTGACCCGGGAGCTTAGACGGGAAGTGAGGACTCCTCAGTGGGGTGATCTGGGAGCCGGGCCCTCCACGGAGCAGGGGTTCCTCGAGCGGGTGGCCTTGCAGAGAAGCTGCGGCGGGCAGGCAGGCGGACGGCACCTGGAGAGGCACTCAGGCCTGAGCCCGCAGGCCTCCTGGGAGCTGTGGGGTTTTACCCAGACAAGGCTTGTCGTGTGTAGGCTCTTCTGTGGGGGCGGGAACACTTGGAGGGCAGGCTCGTGGTCCTGGGGCAGGCTTGGCCGTGGGGAATGGGGCTGGGCAGAGGAGGTCGTGGGACGCGTGGAGCTCCTTGGGGGTCATTTAGGGCTGCAGAGGGATCTGCTGACAGTCTGGAGGCCGTGGGCTGGGGAAGGGCCGAAGGGAGTGGCAGTGATGGGAGCCTGCATTGGGGTTGGACACTGTTCACGGAGATGGGGGTGCCCTGTGGAAAGACAGGGTTTTTCTTGGGCCCTGCGGAGCCCATGTGCGTGTGCCAGGCTGGGGCATGGGGTCACAGTCCATGCCCCTGCCCCTGCCCCTCTCCGTGTGTGACAGTGTGGAGAGCACACTTCTTGTGTCTAAGTTTTTTTCTGTCTGTATGGCAGGCCTCATTGAAGTTTTGGAGCCTCAGAGCAGGGGGCATAAACACATCCAGGCTCCACACCTGTCCCCTCCCAGCCCCCCTGTTCTCTGTGTCGCCAGGAATTTCTTATAGGTGCTCTTGCTGCCCTGGGGGTCCAGTTTTCTGTTTTGTCCCACTCTTGGTGGTTGTGAGCCTGCTTTCCCTCCCTGGAAAGCCTGGCTGCTGTGGGCTACTTGTCCAGAGCAGATCCCCCACATACCTGCTGTGCCCCAGGCTCCAGTGCGGCCCATGGGGACCAGTGGTCGCTTCACCTTCTAATTTGTGTCTCATTTCTTCTCCACTGGATGCTGGAAGCAAAACAGAGACTAGAGACATTTATTTTCTCCACTGGTATGAATTATGTAATACCTCCTTGCTAGAGAAGATTATGAGCCCTTTTAAATAAAAATTGCCCTTACATATTAAACATGTGATATGAGAAAGCGTTTTTAAAACAAAAGTTCATCTAGGCTGTGAGACAGTTTAGTGTTCTCTCTTCATTCAGCAATAAAACACAGGCCCTTTTCCATGCTTAAATATCTGTCTGCAAGCGAACCTGTAAGGACCATGCGGAGTCCTGTCATTTGGGTATACCACGGTTTACTGGGCTGCTCCCTGTCGTTAGATTTGCTTTTTCCGAGTTTTCCCCACTAAGTGTTGCCTTAAATATCCCTCTGCTCACATCTTTGCTCCCATCTCTGCTTATTTTCTTGGGATAATTACTGGATGTAAAATTACGGCTTCCAAGGATATGCCTATTTTTAAAACTTGATCAAGTTTATTTATTTTTTTTCACATATTATGGGCCATCTGTGTTTCTGCTGTCAGTCTCCCAAGCTGATCCCCCTAGGATGGTGTTTGGGAGAGGGCTTTTCATGGTAGGGTCGTGCCAGAAGGTGGGCAGCAGGGGGAAGGTGGGTGGTGGGATGAGGATAACACATGGTGCCCGGGACCCCTGGGCGTGCGTTAGAGACTGTTCCCCTGCAGGGCTCGAAGCCCTTGGCATTTATTTATTTCTTACAGTGGTCTTATGAAGCAAAAGTGTTACCTGCCCATTTCACAAATTCAGATTGTGAGGTTCAGACTTTTCTTGCCCCCTTTTCTTGTCCCCTGGGACCTGTGCTCTCCACCCAGGCACAGAACCTGCCTCAAAGGAAGTATGACGACCCCTGAGTCGTCACAATTCTTTCAGCGAATTGCACAATTTTTCTTGTTTACTCTGTGGTTCATGTTTCTCCGTGTTCCACCTTGTGTTGAAAAGAGGTGTTAACGATTTTTCATTGCTCTTTTTCCGTCTTTTTGGACACTGACTCTGTGGGTCTTGCCTTCTGCTGGGCGCTGGCACATTTGGAAAGGGACAGCTGGAGGTCACACCTGTCCACCTGGGCTGGGTGCATCCCAGTCGCCTGTCAGCCTCCCAGCCTGGAGCGAGTCCGGCTTCCCCCATGCGTCAGTGTACCCTTCTGCCTGGGGGCTGGGGACACAGCTGGCCGGATGCTGGGAGCTGAAGGGGAATAAGTACCGCATTTCCTGGATTCTAGAGGCTGGGAGCACATGGCACTGGCTTGTGAGGTCTCCTCCTTCATCTTAATGTGCCTACCTGTATTTGAACGTTTAAGGTGTCATTTCAGTGTCATTTCAGAAGGGAAGAAATATGATAGGCATCTGTGGTGATGGACTTGTGGGGTGGTCTCAGCCCAGGCACCCGTGGCAGGCTGGTTTCTCTAGCTTGCTGGGTGCTATAAGGAGATTTATTGAAAGATACCGGACCACCCTGACTCCTGGTCCTTTCTAAGTCAGAGCGTCTGTTCCAAGGAGTTTCCTTAAATCCCTTGATGTGTGAATGTGTCTGCTGGGGGGTGGGGGGCTGCCTTTCGTTTCCCATCTGAGTGTCGAGCAGTTGCTAAATTAGGAGGCTTGTGTTTTCAAGGCTCATCCACTCCCCCAGCTCAGCGATGCCACACAGCTCTCCCTGGTGTGGACTGATCCAGGACATTTTTATGTGAGAATCTCAATTAAAGGAGCCTCAAGCTGTTGGTTTCTTACTGCCCTGATCTCGTAGAGTTAACACCAAAGTGAGTTTTTTTTTTTTTATAAAGATTTTATTTATTTGATAGAAAGAGAGGTCACAAGCAGGCAGAGAGGCAGGCAGAGAGAGGAGGAAGCAGGCTCCCCGCTGAGCAGAGAGCTCAACTCCAGCCTCGATCCCAGGACCCTGAGATCATGACCTGAGTTTAAGGCAGAGGCTTTAACCCACTGAGCCACCCAGGTGCCCCAAAGTGGGGTTTATCGAGAGCCTGTGCTGGGCCCGTCATCAGTAGTCCCACACAGGATCCTCAGGGTTACCGTCCCCAGGCCCCAGGGAGGCGGCCCACCCAGTGAGCGGGCTCCACAGCTGGGAGCCAGGAGCCAGCCTTTGTCAGATTCCAGGGCGAAGTGCAGGCCCCGGTGTCTCGGCTGGCTCCGGGCTCACGGTGGGTATTCAGATGGTTGTTGAATGAATAAATAAAAACGCACATCCAGTTTCAGCTTTCCTCCTCCTCCTCCTTCTTCTTCTTCTTCTTCTTCTTCTTCTTCTTCTTCTTCTTCTTCTTTTTCTTCTTCTTTTTCTTTGGTGGGAGATTAGCTCACTATAAAATCTGTTTTTCTTCCTTTGCCAGAAAGCCGTCAACAGAGACTCTTTCCTCTGTCGTGTTGTAGAGTTGATTGACGTGGTTCTTTGTGCCTGGAAAGCAAATTATGTTAAAATGTTCTTCATGATCTATTTATAAGTTGCACGGTTCAGGCACTGTTTGGTGATCATCTGTGTCCCGAGATGTACTGCGTGCACACTCGCCGTCCCAGGTGAGCGAGGGCTGCTGGCTCGCGCAGCCCTGTCCCCGCTCTCTGGGCTGCGGGCCTCAGCGAGGCGGAGGGCTGGATCTCCTTCCTTCTCCCTGGAGGGTCTTCATCATTGGGTGCACACTGGCCTCATGTCACCCCCCGGGCCGTGTCAGTGTGCGGCCTGGCAGTGGGCTCGGGGAACAGAAACACACTCTGCTTCCCCGTGATGCTGTGGGCCTTTCCTCTCCTGCTGCAGATGGGACCTCTGTGATGGCGACTCTCTGTCCTCCACTGCTCACCACCCAGAGACTTCCCGCCCCCGCCTCCTGTTCTTTTTTCTCTGGGACCTGCACCCTGAACTTGGGTATCAGATGTTCTTTTCTTTTCTTT
>PITA01033338.1:0-12975 GCA_004023965.1 Spilogale gracilis | reverse complement strand
ATGCACAGAGGGAGAGTAACAGGGAGAAACAGACTTCCCAGGGAGCAGAGAGCCCAAAGCAGGACTTGACCCAAGGACCCTAAATTTTTGACCTGAGCAAAAGGCAGGTGTTTAACCAGCTGAGCCACCCAGGCGGCCCCCATCCTTAAGATAACGTTAAAGCACTTTTTGATTAAGAACCTCTGACTCAAAATATCTACTAGTAAGTTGGTCAAGAATATTAGCATCATCATTGGTAACATTCACTATTTCATTGAATACTGATGCTATAGTTGTAACATTTAAACTCCAGGATTATTGTATCTGTAATTAGGATTAGGTCTTTTAAATAGCCCAAGCAAGCTATCAAATCAAAATAATAATGAGACTTTTATAAAGCATTATTTTCGTTGGTTACATTTAAGTATTTTTGCATTGCTATTCTTTTTTAAAATAAATATTTAGATGAAAAAATATCTCTTTTAATAATTGCTCCTGAATCAGTAAGATTAAAATACAATTGTTCCGCATAATGCTAGAATGTTTATTTTTATGGTTAGGTAAAGGAAATTAAAAGAATCATGACCTTTTTCTCAGGCAGTAGTAAACAATGTCAGAACTCACATTCAGAGAAAGTTATAACGTCCACATCTCCAGCATATGGACAAGCAGATGGATAGCTTTTTTAATCCCAGTAGAAACATGAAAAATATCCAGAAAAAATTATTAAAATTCATAGAAAAACAGGATTAAATTTCAAATCCAACTGGTATATTTACAAAATAACAGAGAGAATAAGAGAAAGTAAGTGAGGGACTAAAGGGTACTTGTAACTCTTTTTTTTTTTTTAAGATTTTTTTTTTTTTTTATTTGACAGAGAGAAACACAGCCAGAGAGGGAACACAAGCAGGGGGAGTGAGAGAGGGAGAAGCAGGCTTCCTACAGAGCAGGGAGCCCGATGTGGGGCTCGATCCCAGGTCTCCAGGATCATGACCTGAGCCGAAGGCAGTCGCCTAACCAACTGAGCCACCCAGGCGCCCCTACTTGTAACTCTTTAAAAAATTATTTATTTGGGAAGAATTTTCTAGACAATTAAAATTTCAGTCATAGAGATCACATCTTTATGTTAGGCAATTAATGGACCAAGAAGACAAACATATAAATTTTCTTCTGTAGGGTCATTTGTTTTCTTTTTTTATTCAGTAGCAGAGTTTTCATATGTAAGGTCCTATTATCTCTGAACAGCTAGGGAAAAATGTGAATATTGCTTAAATGTTACATAGAAGAGAAATTTAATGGAGAATACCCACATTGCTTTCCATGTCCTTCTGTTACTCACACAAGAATGGAAAATTATTAAAAAATGACTACTGTGTTGGGGCACCTGGGTGGTTCAGTTGGTTAAGCGACTGCCTTTAGCTCAGGTCATGATGCTGGAGACCCGGGATGGAGACCCACATCCGGCTTCCTGCTGGGCGGGAAGCCTGCTTCTCCCTCTCTCACTCCCCTGCTTGTGTTCCCTCTCTAGCTGTGTTTCTCTCTGTCAAATAAATAAACAAAATCTAAAAAAAAAATGACTGCTGCGAACATTTCTAGTGTATCTCTACATAATGGCATAAGATATTTCTTATTTTCCCAGTCTCGAAGTTTATTATCTCAATTACCTTATCTTTCCACTGAAAACTGAGTCACTTTGACTGAACTACTTTGGAGTTATAATAGGTCTTAAGAACTAGGGAAATTTCCACAGAGAACATTGTGAGCTGATTTTGTATACCTATGCCATCCTCTCTGATGATGCAAATTACGTATGATTTCATTTTTGTTTAGTAGTGATGGAATTTTGCTTTTATAGATTACAGAAACTCAGTTGGAAACAAAACAAAACAAAACAAAACAAAACAGAAAGGTACTGGTTGTGCTCTTCTTCCAAGTAGAAAATGGAATCATTCCAGTGTTCTCTGCTAAAGAAAGAACATCTATTCTGGAGAGGAACAGTGGATCACTACACTCCATGATGGCTTGATACGATTTTCTGTGGCATCTTGTACTACTGAGTGAAAGAACAGCCAGTGTATCACATCTAGCATCAACAAATACTATTCATGCAGAACATACATACCCATAATTAAGCTAGATAATCTATTCTTCCTTTTTAACTTTAAAATCTTTAATATCTACAAATGAATACTTTTTAAAGTATAATAATTCATTGTCAACTGAATCCCTATTGCTTCCCTTGATTTCATTTCCCACCCACTTCCACTGAGTTTTGTGCCAATAATTCCTTTACTTTTATTTATAGATTTGCAAAATTATATCTGTAATCCACCCTTTTATAAATTTATATAAGTAAATTGATATAGTATGTTTTCTTTATTGATTTTTCCCCCAATCATTACAGGTGATGTATATAGTTGTAATTCATTCATCTTTACTGTTCTAGGGTATTAATTGTATGACCCTGCCACATTAAAACCAAAACAACAACAACAAAAATATCCCATGGCGTGGACATATAGGTAATTTCTACTTGACTCCCTCTTTCCTTATTCTATCTTGGTGGAGTTTGTGGACACAGTCACTGATTTGGCTTATGGTATACTAACAACAATATGGTTTTGATGACATTGCTTATATAATGTAATAAATTAATATCCTCCTCCTGTTCAATTTTTTCCAAAGTCTTTGTAATTATATTGAGCATTAATTTCAAGCTATTTTTCTTAATTTATTATTTTAAAACAATTTTTTAAAATTCAATTTAAAATATTATAGATTGGTCTGCTTCTGCGATCTAAACAAGACCTTCACAGCCAACTTTGAAGGGGCATGTTAAATCACAATCTTATTTGTGCTATCTAAGTGGTATCAACTTCCAGCAAAGAGGCAAATGCAGTTTCTTCCATATTGCTAAATATTTACTATGTTTCTAATGAGTCATGCCTTTCAGCACTGAACTTATTTGATGTTCATGTAGACTAAAATAACATTCCTAGTATGTTATTTTACTCTTCAATATTATTTTCATCAAGTGATCAACATATCTACTGACTTTCAATTATCATGAGGCAATACCCCCTAAAGCCTTTTTTTTCCCTAAGATTTATCATTTATTTTAGTGTGTGAGAGAGAAAGTTCACAGGGGGAGGGTAGAGGGGAAGAAGCTTCAAACAGACTCCCCACTGAGCATAGAGCCCCATGCAAGTCTCGATCCCACCACAGGAGACCATGACCTGAGCTGAAAACAAGAGTCAAATGCCTCACTGATTAGCCACCCAAGTACCCTTCCTTAAAGTCTTAAGATTGATGTCCCAAAGATATTTTGTTTACATGACTTATATAAGTCAATATTTAATATTTTAGAAGCAAAAATTGAGGACTTTTTAAAATTAACAATAAGTTTGGCATTGTTTGACTCTTTTAAAAAAGAATGATGTCTGGCTTAATAGAAGGCAGATGGATTATCGTATCTGCTTCCTCACTCAATCTATTATGATAGGCTCTTCAGTTGAAGTATATCAGAAAAAAAAAACTGGTTTCACTCAGATATATGGTTGAGAAAGGCATTATTTTAATATTGTTTTCAGAAAATTGTGACGTTTTTGATGCTACATGAAAACACAATTGAAATATCATTTACCTGTGGAAGATTTTATAATATACATTGGTCATTTGAGAAATATTAGTTTGTTGAGATATAGAACTTCCAAATATTTCTTTTCCCTCCCTCCCTTTTTTCCTTCCTTCCTTCCTTCCTTCCTTCCTTCCTTCCTTCCTTCCTTCCTTCCTTCCTTCTTTCTTTCCTTCCTCCCTTCCTCCCCTCCTCTCTTCGTCCCGTCCCTTCTTTTCTTCTTTCCTTTCCTCCTCCCTCCCTGCCTTCTTACCTTCCCTCCTTCCTTCCCTTTCTTTCTTTCCTTCCTTCCTTCTTTTTGTTTTTCCTGAAACTGTATAGGGTTGAAGAATATAATAAGATTTAGTACAGTGGGAAATACTTTCTTGACTTATGCTAAGGAGCCAGCATTTTTACTTACAATTGTTGTATCTCCCCCCACTCCATCTGCCAACTCAATAAAATAGTAAATAAAACATTTAATTACTATGGAAATGGTTTAGCCTCATATATCTCCTGACAGGGCCTCAGGGATCTCCAAGGGTCTAGAAACCACAATTGAATAAATACAGTCTTAATGCAATTTTCTCTATCACTTTTCACTGTCATTTTTCAGTACTCTAGATTTTAGGCAAATATATCATGGGAAAACAACATAAAATCTAGCATAACTTAGATAGACATTGTTAATGAATAATATTTTAGAAGCAAAATTTGAGGACTTTGTCAAATTTACAATTATACATAACATAATTATGGCTCTTAGTTATTATGTCCCTTCCAACACTGTGAAAACACATTAGACGGAACTGGCCTAGTTATTGCTCTGTGAGCCCTCTTTGCCAGGGCTACTAAATCATTGTCATTTAAGAACATAATTAGCACATCTCATTACCTAATGAAGATAATGACCATTAAAATTCTTGCCGAATTTATAGTTTCCCCTTTATCACAATTTAACAACAATGTCGTTTCAGGGTAATAGCAAAATTGGTTTACAAATGACCCTTATACTAATGAACGAGCAGCACTCTGTATCAAGGAGCAAAGGATTATTCATACATCGCACCCCTAATTATATTACGGAGTGAAGTCCTGTTGCTGATGACTTTCCAATGTGATTCATTCAAAGCGGATGGTTTTATTGTTGTTATGTTGGAAGTACAAACCAAACCATAGAGAATATGACTGTTTTTCTTTAGCAACCTTTACTTATGTTAGTTAATCTCTCTAGTTAATTCCAAGTGTTAAAAGAAGGGATAGTTATAATAATCAATGCATATGGAATATAAATACATTTCTTTTTTTTTTTTAAAGATTTTATTATTTGACAGAGAGAAACACAGCCAGAGAGGGAACAAAAGCAAAGGGAGTGAGAGGGAGAAGCAGGCTTCTTATGGAGGAGGGAGCCCTATGCAGGGTTTGGTGCAGGGACTGTTCGATCATGACCTGAGCTGAAGGCAGACGCTTAATGACTGAGCCACTCAGGTGCCCTATAAATATATTTCTAAGGAAAGTGACCTTATTTTTAAATACAGAATGCTCTCTTTGTTCAACTTGCTTTGTTTTTCTAAAAATTTGTTTTTCCTGTTTTTAATATGAAAAACACAGTTGAAAATAGCCGAAATTAAAAAAGTTTCCTTGTTAATTATTAACATTCTCAAAAGGTTAATACAGAAGGAAAAATCTTTTGGAGTTGTTAAAATAAATGCATTTATGTTGAACTCTGTATGTCAAAAAGCTGAATTAGAAATTTACTGATTCCTATATCACTTTGAGTAGTTTTCTATTGCCATGAGCAAATCACCACAAACTTACTGTACTAGTTAAAACATCTATGTTCTCTAAGTGAAGCATCTAGGCCTGGTTTAGTTGGCTTTCATGAGGAAGAACAACGAATTGGTGGGGCTTATGTTACCATAATGATGATGGATGCATGTCAAACATTAATCCAAACCCATAGGATATACAATACTAAGAGTAAACCATATGTAAAGGTGGAATTTGGGTGATTATTAAGTGGCAACATAGGTTCATAAGTTTCAGTAAATGTATTATATTGGTGGAGGACGTTGATGATAGAAGGAAGCTGTGCATTGTGTGGGGATAGGGAGTTATGGGAGATCTTCCCTTCAATTTTGCTGTGAACCTAAACTGTTTTAAAATAATTCTGACAGCCTTCCCTCTGAGATCAGAAAAAAGACAAGGATGCCACTCTTACCACTACTGTTCAACATAGTGTTAGAAGTCCTAGCAACAACAATCAGACAACAGAAAGAAAAGGTATTCAGCTTGGCAAAGAAGAAGTCAAACTCTCTCTCTTTGCAAATGACATGATACTCTATGTGGAAAACCCAAAAGACTCTACCCCCAAACTACTGGATCTCATACAACAATTTGGTAACATGGCAGGATACAAAATCAATGCACATAAATCAGTTGCATTCTTATACACTAACAATGAAATAACAAAATTTTTAACAAAATTATATCAAATGAATATAGTATTGTACTCTGCTGCCATATCTCTCTTTTTTGTTATTTTTGGACAACCTTCAGAGGCTTTAATTTTTGTGAATATACACTATGCTTGTAATTTAGAGAACAAATTGAAATAAAATAGAATGCTAAATAATATGAATAGCTTTGATACTATGACCTATATATAGTGAAAATACATTTGTATGTGACTACATACATATATTTTAAATGTATTTTTTCTTAAAAAAGTATACTTAGAAGTGTACTTTTCATTATTTGGAGAGCTATAAAGTACAAAGAATACTTATTGAAATTACCTCTAAAATAATCATTGCATTTAAAAATATTAGGTGTATAGAAATAACTTAGTGACAAGACAGTGTGACTTAATTAAAAAATGAAATATGCTTTTTAATAAAGGGAGAATATTATAAATCCTTTCCAGAAAGTATTTAGATTGTTTCCTTTTATTTGAATAATGTATGTGACTCAGTAGATGAGGTTATTATTCGCTGGTGAAATCTCCTGGTTTATAATAATAGTTTGCAATATGCCATTACAATTATAAATTAATTTTCTTTTGCCAGGTTTTTTTTTAACAATTTTATTTATTTGACAGAGAAACACATCTAGAGAGGGGACACAAGCAGGGGGGTGAGAGAGGGAGAAGCAGGCTTCCTGCTCAGTGGGGAGCCAATGTGGGGCTCAATCCCAGGACTCACAGATCATGGCCTGAGCCAAAGGCAGATGCTTAATGACTGAGCCACCCAGGCGCCCCTCTTTTCCCAGGTTTTATTTTATTTTATTATTTTATTTTTGTTTTATTTTATTTTATTTTATTTTACAAAGAACATTGTGGGTGCTCATCATGGGTGCCCTTCTTAATATTCATCACCCATTTAGACTATCACGCATCCGCCTCTACTCTAGCAACCATGTTTGTTCTCTGTAGTTAAAAGCCTCTTATGGTTTTCCTCCCTCTCTTTATTTTTTATTTATTATTTTTTTCGATATTCATCTGTTTTGCTTCCTAATTTCCTCATATGAGTGAAATCATATGATATTTGTCTTTGACTGACTTATTTCTCTTAGCATAATACATTCTAATTCCATCCACATTGTTACAATAGAAAGATGTGAATCTTTTTTGTGGCTGAGTAATTTTCCATTATATATATACCATTTATATATATTTATATAATTTATATATAAAACTATTTTAGTTCATATTTTATGATACTTTGCATTTCTAATCTGATCTATAATATTGTATTAGTTTTAAAGGACACTAATTGCTGAATTTATAATATATATTAATAGTTACTGTTAATAGAAATGGTATTTCATTGTTATTTTAAATCATTACTAATACTTTAAATTTATAATGAATCATGGAATACTACATCAAAAACTAGTGATTACTGTACAGTGGCTAACATTACATAATAAAAAAAATAAATATTGACTATGTATTAGGCAAAATTCTACTTAAAATGGATTATAAGACTTAATACTTAGGCCCCTGCAAAGGGCATGTTATATCTATCTTAATCAGCTGAAATAATAATTATTCAGAGAACATAACTAAATTGCCCAAAATTGCACATCTAACTACTGAGACATTTGAAATTTTAACTGGGGTCTTTGTCTCAAAAGATTATGCCTTAAAAAAAATGACAGCTTAAGATCCTCAATATTTTACCTTTTAAAAAGTGCATTTGCTATCTTTCCCTGCTCTGTTTTCATGAGTTGGATTCCTGAGTG
The DNA here is from genome assembly GCA_004023965.1 of Spilogale gracilis. Taxonomy (NCBI): domain Eukaryota; kingdom Metazoa; phylum Chordata; class Mammalia; order Carnivora; family Mephitidae; genus Spilogale; species Spilogale gracilis. Next base: position 5,138 of record PITA01033338.1, on the reverse strand, counting down.
GTATGGAAAAATGTGTAATAACTATGTTTTATATTATTTATAACTATGCATAGATTTGTAGGATATGAATATTGAAAAGCTTTTCATATTTTTTCCTTCAGATCTAATTACAACAGAGTATAAGAAAATATATCACCAAACATTCGTGAAGTGAATTATAAGGTAAATTTTTGCATAATTTTTATTATATTAAAAATGTTACGGAAATGTCAAAATTGTTGTCATATAGTTTCTCTTAAAGATCTTTATAGCTATCCTGAGATACTTGGAGGTTTGGCTTAACAATTCTGTTTTAAAATCAGTCTTTAAAAATATTATCTATCTGTTGCTTTATTTTCTCTTAGGAATTTTGGAACTCTTTCTCATAGGCACATTTTCAAATGTCATAGAATCAGCAAAGGTGAATTGATATTAAGTTGACTTTTACTAAATGTTTCTATATCTTCTTTTTTTAAAGTAGAAACTCAAGAAAGAGCTCTCAATGAATATATTACTACATTTCCATATTTTAAGAAACTATTTTTATAATGGAATTTTGTATATGTTTGTGCTTGAAACACATAGAGAAATCAGATTTGTTGTGTTTTACTAATTATTTGATCTTGTCACTCGATGTAGATCTCTTTCCTAATGAACACCAAATTAGCATTTTGTAACATCTTTAAATATTAGTTTCTTGAGATATAAATGTTCCTGGCTATTAATCATCAGTTACCTGTGTAAGTTTGTTTTATAGGTAGGGTTTACTAAAACAATGATACTTATAATTGAATAATAAGTATAATAGGTATAGATATTGAAAGAGTTAATAAATAGATAAAAATATACCTACCATTTTCTTGAATGACTAATGACATCTCATCTGAAACTGTGTGGAATTATGACAAACTTCTCTTTAAATAGTTGAATTTTTATGAAAAGATGAAATGTAAGGCTACAAGCCATGAGATCAAATGTATTCTGTCAATTTATTTTGTATAGAGTACAGTTCATCATGCATATTCTGTACAATTGCCTGACTTGTTAGGTAAGTGTGCATATGTCTTATTAAATTCTGCTCTTTTATGTCAATAGAAAAGATTAAAAATGTTAATATATCAAAATATTCAATATTTTCAAAGTTAAATTCTATTGTTTTATATAACAAGCTTTTCACATTGGAAATACAACTCTAAATACACATCTGATCTTGTGATAATACATTAAATTAAAAAAAAAGATATAAACCAAATTGTGCTTTATTCAACTCAAGCCAAGATGTAAAGCAACACAGTATTCAAGTATTAGATCCCTCTTACTTCATTACTTATCTCCTGCATGTGGCCTGAGTCTTCTCTCAGGACACTAAAACCTTGATCATAATGGAAACTATTATCAAGGGTGAATTTCCTAATCACATAGATTTGGAATTTATTTGTGTTGCACATAATTTGTTTTTGAAAATGTCTTTCGGATGCAAGAACATATGGTTATAAAAATAAACAAGATATAGAAGCAATGTTATAAAAGCTTAGTTATTTTAATAATAAATAAATTATTATAAATAAGTAAGACTACCTATCACCATGAGTAGACTTCATCATTATAGGAAAAGTGCAGTGGACTTGTGTGAATGTGAGTGTGAGTGTGTGTGTAAAAGTTTATATTATCCATTTCCTAGGATGTAATTAAAAATAAATACCTTTGGAAATTGAAATACCAGAGCAAAATTTATTGTTAAATTATTTATTATGTTTACATCGTATAATATGTTAGAATTGTAGGTACTTATTAACATAATTATATTTACACTGAATCATTTGTGTTGAACATAAGTGCGAAGATCTATCGCACACCTTCGGAAAGGCTTATATTACAGTGAATAGGACCTCTTACATTTTATCATTTTATAAGATAACAGTTAATTAGACATTTAATATGAGTCAAAATTTCCATGGCTTTAGGCCATATTCAAACACATATCTGTGCAATTTAAAGAAGGGGAATGTGATTCTGTTAACCAAGTGAATTTCATCTACTTGAATATATATTTGTCAGATTCAAACATTTTTGCAACTTGTATTAAAAAAAAAAAAAGAAGGGAAAGAAGAGAGCCAGAAGAAGAGATTTCACAATGATTTTCTTTGCCAATTAAACTCTAATCATGCTTTTATATTGATTCTATGTTAAATCTCAGTTAAACTTTGATTCTTATAAGTTATTCTGGAAACTCTATTGCAAAATATAACATCCAAGAATTTAAATGTCAAGACAATATTTGTGTTTAATGAATCAAGATAGACTTGAGATGAATATCTTTAAAAAAGGAAGTTTTTTCTCTGACACAGGTTATATTGTAATTTTCTTCTTGAGCCACATCATTTTTTTTAATCTGTAGTTTCTAACCAGCAGTGTCCTTCATAAAGAGCTTATTACATTTTAGGAGATTGTTCATATTTTACTTCTCTTCTATAACATAATGAATGATACATCTTTTATCAAAATTTTCTGAGAAACACAATTTTCAGGAAAGCACATGTCACACTTTAAATTAATGATCAAATTGTCTGTAGAGTAGAATTGAAAATATACCTATTGATGGGGTGCCTGGGTGGCTTAGTCATTAAGCAACTGCCTTCGGCTCAGGTCATGATCCTGGAGTCCTGGGTTCAAGCCCCACATCAGGCTTCCTGCTCGGTGGGAAGCCTGCTTCTCCCTCTCTCACTGCCCTTGCTTATGTTCCCTCTCTGGCTGTGTTTTGCTCTACTTACTGAGTTATAAAACAGTTAATAGGGGTGCCTGAGTGGCTCAGGATGTTAAGCGTCTGCCTTTGGCTCAAGTCCTTGGGATCCAGTCCTTCTTTGGGCTCTCTGCTCAGTGGACGTCTTGCTTCTCCCTCTCCCTCTGATGTTTCCCTTGCTTTTGCACTCTCACTTTCTCTTTGTCAAAAAAATAAATAAAATATTAGGGCACCTGGTTGGCTCAGTTGGTTAAACATCTATCTTTGGCTCAGATCATGATCCCAGGGTCCTGGGATCAAGCCCTGAATCTGGTTCCCTGTTCCAAAGGGAACCTGCTTCTCCTTCTCCAGCTCTGCCTGCTGCTCCCAGTGCTTGAGCTCTCTCTCTCTCTGTCAAATTAATTAAAAAAAAAAAAAAAACTTTAGATAATAAATAAATAAATAAATGGATAAAATCTTAAAAAAACAAAATAGTTAATAGCTGTCTCATAATTGTGAAAAATTATTCATCTGGATAAGCAATCAAACAGTTTTTATATTTTTAGATTAAATAAATATGAGTACATCATTTATACATATTGGTACTAAAATTTACCTCATATGAATTTCAACAGATTATGGTTACTTTTTATAATTATAGCAAAATTACCTAATATGTATTTATTGAATTAAATTATTTAATATTTACCCTTCCATTTTCTCATTTCAAGAATATGAGTACTATTATATTTCTATCCCATAAATTCCAATAATTACTTTTATACAACTTATTTTAGAAAAAATATATGACCTATCTGCTGTATTACCCAATATTAGTTTTTGTTTTTTTATGTGTCTTTCTTAGTCTAATAAGTATTCTTTATATGATTATATAAAGAAATCAGGTAAATTGTATAAATTTCTACATGGCATCACATAATGGGTTATATAAGTCTTTACTTATTAATATGAGTACATGTCACAAATACTGAATGCAGCCAGTAAGTGACTGGTGCTTGCTAACTCCTTTACTCCTCAAAACTGCCCTATTATGGACATGGTTATTACTTTCCAAACTGCGGGGAAAATCAAAATAGCATGGTTTTTATAGGAGTCTGGACAGTTATATTAAAATGTTGACTAAAACAAAGATAAAATGTGATTATAAGAAGTTCAACATTTGCTTACACTTCCATTCTTAAACACAAAGGAGTAAAATGCCATCAAAAGATGTCAAACAATCAACATGGGGTCTCTGCTTGAAGAGGGTCACTGGGATTGATGCTTTTCTGTGTTTGGCTTGAAGTGGTAAGAACTTTGGTTTCTAGTTGTAGTTGCTGAGATGTGTGTGTTGCGTTACAAAAGAAAGTAATTCTGAAAAGCAGTATCAAGGGACTACAGGGTCCGAAAAGTGGCTCTCAACAGTTTCATTGTTTCTGTTACCACTCTTTCATCACCAGCTCATCAGAAGGAGCGTTTGTGCTCTTCTGTAGGATAAACGTTCTCTTGTCATGTAACTGTAGTAGATTTATAAGCGTCTTCTATCCTCTGGGGGAATAGAATCAAGCTGACAGTTTATGAGAAAGAATATGATTGTGTACTTTCATGTTTCTTGTACACTTGTTGATGAATAGCATTATTGATGTTATTAAAGTCAAATATCTATCCTTTTTGTTACTCAATGGTGTCAGCCATTTAAAACATGTCTCAGTGGGGCGCCTGGGTGGCTCAGTTGGTTGGGCGACTGCCTTCGGCTCAGGGCATGATCCCAGAGACCCGGGATCCAGTCCCACATCGGGCTCCCTGCTCAGCGGGAAGCCTGCTTCTCCCTCTCTCACTCCCCCTGCTTGTGTTCCCTCTCTGGCTGTGTTTCTCTCTGTCAAATAAACAAAAAAAAAAGGGACTATTTTTTTATAAAAAAAATAAAAATAAAACATGTCTCAGTTGAAGAAATAAACTTCAGTCAGAATTAAATCTATTACTTTAATATTTCAAATCTTACCAAGATCTTCAACTTAAAGAAATAATCTTATATACATTTTATAATTGAGTGATCATACACTTAAAGTTTACTTAACTCAAAGAAAAAGTGTTTTGTGTGTATTTCTAAGTAAATAATTATCTACTCAATAAAAATGAAGGAGTCTTTCAAAGTATAATACCTTTTTTGAGTTAATTGCTAGTTTTCCCATTTTGATTTTTTTTAAATTTTGAGTCAAATTGTTTGCCACTTTTCCTAATTATCTAGCAAACTCTATTATTGTGATGTCATAATGCATAAATTCTGTGACTTAACTTACTAGAATTTTATTTTTCCTGCAAAGTGTATCTTTGACCTACCTCTCACAGAATGCCAGTTTCTTCTTACAGAGTCTGTTATCTTCATGACTGTAGTTAACTAACAGTATTGAGGAGCTTGCCCTTAACTTTTTGTAATTAT